>JAODUO010000059.1:295000-297500 GCA_025642075.2 Ridgeia piscesae | reverse complement strand
AAGGCATTAGTATATCAAAAATTTAATCAATGAATTTTATTGCTTTCTTTGATAATTTTACTTGATCTACCTTTTGTGTACAATAAACATCTTGCATACTACCATGTCATATACCATCATGTTTCCATGGTAACAACAGAAGAATTAGGTTGTGTTGCCATGTAACAATCAAGACCATTGGTTGCCTTATTTGGTTGTCAACAACCTGAAAGTATTGTCTGCCGTGGAACCCAAACAATATTGACATGGACAATGACACCTCTAAATTAATTAATTACTAATTACTTTTAAGTGACTGTCAAAAGAGCAGAGCTGAACAAATTGTAGACTGTTTCCCTTGTTTCATTGCAATAGTCTTAGTACTAGCAGCAATAGGTCACAGATCTAACCTGACTCTGGGAAGATTAGTTTGACTTCAAAGAGAGCTTCGCGACTGGAGTTTGGTGACGTCCTCATCGTCTCGTAGACAAACCTCGTGACACTGTCACGAGCAATCATCACAAGATGACCCAACACCAGCTGGTCAAGCAACTGTACCAGGTTACCAAGACGACTGTAATCAAACCATGACGATGTACTTAAATGAACTGAAGAAGAGCTGAACATACTAGTTTGTTTTCAGTTACACATAAAGCTGGTAAAAATATACTGATCTTTTTAATCTAAATATAATAATACAAATGATGTGAAGGAATACATTTAAAATTATTCATATTTTAAACTGAACATCAATCATTTAGTCTCAATTAAAATAATACTATGACCAGACCAAATGAAATATGTTTATGTAAGTAATATACATGCAGTGACCACTGTGTATCTTACCGAGTCTCCTCAATTGCCTCACGCAGATTCTTCTCTCGTTCCTCGCTGTTGATCCTCTGTAGATATAATGATTCCCGTGTGCTGAAAACATTATTGGAATCAATGCTGCATTCATGATCTATTTACATTCCTATTATTTTTAATAAAATTTGTGAAAACTATAGGTAAGAAATGTTCACGAGTAGCATAAATATATGAGGCCCTAACAGAAGATATTGATAAATGCAATTGACAGACCACCTAAATCTATCCAGATTCCTTCAGCATTACCAAGTTAAACAATAAATAATTATCTACAAACATAAAGATATGAAGTCAACACAACTGTAGATTAAAAAAACATTTCCATTCTTTTTGTTTGTCTTTCTTGATCAGCCAGTGCTGTAGTTTATAAGTGACAAAACTCACAAGACGGCCTTGTGTTTCACTTGTTTGTGACAATGCTGAAGTTTGGTGAATGACTCCTTGCAAGTTGTCTCCACAATCTGACGGTGGTACGAGAAGAACTTGTCCATCAACTGTGTGGCCTGCACACTTCGATAGCGCACAAAGTTCTCCAACTGGATTAGCTTGAAGCAAGTCCTAAACAAAACACACACAATGCTCCCTTAAAATATGATACGTGTGTTACAGATATTGCCAACCAGAAGTCCAGATGCACATCTGGTAGTGAATGGAAAGCCAGGTTGCAATTATGCAATTTACAATGCTCTGAAGAAATATATACTAAATCATATACTAAAAATCACAAATTGTTTCATCATATTTTTATTAATAATTAGGTAACTACTATTGTGCCTGCATCATAGAAACCAAGTGCATTAATACAAAAGGGTTAACCAATCTCGGAGTCAATAAACAATTCCAGTTGTCATCAGATTGATTGATACATTAGGAAGCTCTATGGTGGATAGGCAAGGTTGTAAATATGTCTTTAAATGATGGCGGAATTTAGCAATATTTTCAACTGATTTAACACTAGAATGAAGCATATTCCAAAGAGTAGGCGCACCCACAGCAAACATCCTAGTCCCAATATTAGTACTGACTTTAGGAACAAAAAGTAAATCAGAACTACATTACCCAATTTTGGCTATGCTTACAACAGTTAATGTTAAGATAAATGTATATCATTAATATTTTTAGATAATGGATTATAATAAATGATTATGTGTACAATATTGATATAACAAACAAACATGAAAGTACGTCTGCTACATATACAGGCCAGGGTTTACTTACTTGTTGTCAATGGGGAGGAACTCGAGGGCTAGCACCTCCTGACACAACTTGGCTGCCTGAAGCAGAGCTCCACCAAAAGGATGAACCGTGTGGAGCAACTTTGACCGCACGGAATATCGCAGTCTCGCAAAATGTGCAAAGTGGACGTTGCCTCTCCACCTGCACCAATGACATGCAAACAGTTGGTCTTTCTGTCATACACAAGTTCACTAGCTATACAACAGGAAGATGTGTTACTGTAATGAGTCTGAATACTTGGACATTGTGTGTTTTTATAGACATTCTAAAAACCTATAAAAATCTTCATTTTGTGCATTCTAAAGTTTTGGATGCTTCTACAAATGTTCTTTCTTCCTAAGTAATATCACACCAATTATTAGTGATCTTTTAAAAATTACAGATTCTCAGTGATGTTATTACAATTCAAATTGTC
>JAODUO010000059.1:115000-290000 GCA_025642075.2 Ridgeia piscesae | reverse complement strand
CAGCCAATGATAGGTAAATAGGCGTAATGTTAACTAAGCACCCTTATAGACTGAAGCAATGATGGTGGATGGACCCAGAGAGATCCTTCATTTTGACCATCTGATGCGTTCAACCATTAGCTGTAAAATCAGTTAATAAATATCTTGTTCTTGTTCATTTGCAGAACACTGTATTCCTCCTTATGCATTTCTGACTCATTAATCTGCACTCATCTGGCACATACTAGCAGGAGAGTAAATAGAAATTCTCACAGTCACTAGAAACTTGTGGCACCATGTTCAAAATGTATTTCAAGACCCATGACAAAACCACATGATTTACCGAAATGTATTTCACTACAAACCTATTTAAAGAACTTCTTCGCAGTAATCATAAAAAAGACATAAACTCTATTGAGAGAACTTTATTTCTGCTTGAGTGTTTGGATACATCCTCCGAATGCAGACGTAAGCGAGACTACCTTGAAGAAGACCAGTCTGAGGGTCTCAGCAATGTGGAGTTTATAAAGTCGACCGGCGTGCTGGTTCAGGTGGTGCAGCAGTCGCGCCACATAGTGGTGCATCTGAAACACAGTACACAGTGCTGACGGCACCATGGAGGGTGGTGTGGTATGTTGGAAATGATGTCTTAATTTGGGACCAAAAAAACAATGAGGATGACAAGTGCTCTCAGTGCATGCATTGAATGGGTGGTTTGATGATATAATTTTCTGACATGAGCTGACTACGAGGTAGCTGAACGTACCTCACAAGACCACTGTCACCACAGTAGGTACAGATTAGTCAGTTAATAGCAGGTAGTCAAGATCTGGAAACGATTTGAAACTAGACACAGAATGTAAGTTTTTATAGCATCATGCATTTCCTTTTCGCATATTTGTAATATGATTGTATAGATTTTATATACACACAGCATCAAAATATTGCATTTATGTCAATTATGATATCAGACTGCACCTCCGATAGGTTTGAATCACATTCAATGTAGCTCATCCAGTGGCTTTGAGGGTTGTCCAGTGAACACGTACCTCCAGTTTTCCCTGTAGATACTCTTTGAACGGGATCAAGGCCAGCAACACCTCCCCCAGATAGATCCAAGACACTCGACTGAAACATGTCGTCATCTGACAATGAGAAAATATTCTGCCTTACAAGGCAGATTTTGGTTAAACGTTTCATTAATATATTTTGGGTAAAATTTTATGAATTATACCTGAACCAAATGGTCTAAATTCTCAACATTATACATTCAACACAGGATTATTAATTTTGTTAATTGTCAGAATGTGTACTTCATTTATAAAACACAACAACTTGTGATACTTTAAAGACCTTGGACATTTAAAAATGTTGCTAGAGCGGCACTTTCCATTGTACACACAAATTCAAAATGTCACTCATCAGCTGCCAGGGTGGCACTATCAAATTGCATGCACAACTTCAAAATGTCGTGATTAAGAACACTTACTTTTGTGCACCAGCAACATCAACGTGATGTCAGCAATATCAGTCTATATTAGAGCAATTAAGAAATCATAAACTGTATATTTTTAGTAAAAAAATACCTTGTTATCCCATGTCTTTAATGAAAATGGGTTTCTGTTTAACAAAACTTCCAGGCAATAAACACAAGGCAATACACATAATAGACATTACATCAGACATACTTGACTGAATTACAAAATATCACTAGATACGTGTATTTAATTATAATATATATTAATCTAATAATAAACTTGTCAGAATGTTGGAGTAGTAGAAATGACATACTCATCCTTCTGAAGAGCTGTGATGATGGCTATCACCAGATGTTGCTTGAGCACAGCCACGTCCATCAAAGATGGCGGCTTTCCGGCATCCAATGACTCCTGAAGTCTACAGGAATTAGAACATATTTATATCATCAGTTGACCTCATCTTGAGGTGAACAAAACACATTCCTGTTAAACGTTTAGATATGATAAAAACAACTACATTAAGTCCTTGCAATTCCTTTATTCATCAGATAAGATTTAAAGTGTGCCAATTCAAAACCAAACTTACTGTCACCACAGTATGTATGGAGCTAAATCCCCCCTCCTTCCACGTTGCTTTTCTACATGTATTTTCCAATTACTTTTATCAGTCCTTACATCTCTGTCTAGTATCCAATCCTGATGCTAGTTTTCTTTAAATAATCAAGACACAATATAAATTAAATACAGTGTTCTTAAACAAATGCCACTATATAGTTGCTAAGTAGTTGGTGGCTCCTTCATAGTGATTACTACCGTCTTAGATGAGTCTCCTGGCCTTTTTTGTTATTTCAATGTCATATATTATACCATGTTTAAAATAAGTTTCTTTATACACTGTATATGTGTATATGTGTATATGTGTATATGTGTATATGTGTATATGTGTATATGTGTATATGTGTATATGTATATATGTATATATGTATATATGTATATATGTATATATGTATATATGTATACAGGCCCTGTATATGTATATATGTATATATAATAAAAATAATAAAAATAATTTTTTATACACTGTATATATATATGTATATATATATATATATATATATATATATATATATATATATATATATTATATATATATGATTTGTATTATTCTTATTTTTGACATAGATATATTGTATTATGAATTCTTGTTGAGTTCTTCATGTTAGTTATACTGTCAAACATAAACTTTACAGATTGTTAACTGTTTATCATCCTTATATACAAATGCATGCATGCATACATACACCCACACATTGATGACACACATGATGTGTGTCATTCTTTGATTGACAAACCTTCACAATTACACATTGATCGCTCCCTAGCTCTGACGACCGACCCCTTCACTCTACATACCTCTGTCTGACCTCCATGGCCCATGATCCCATGTCATCCCTGACCGTTGACTCTTTACTGATGGGCTGAGGGGATATGAGACAGCCATGTCCAATGAGCGGTAACCGCGGGGCTTGGCTGGTCCGGTTCTCAAATGATGCCTCGGAGTGTGACGCCATTTCAGCAATACTGTGCAGCAGACTCAATCTAAGCAAACAAAATTAATAACCGAAGGCCATTAATAATATGTTTCTATTAGCACCACCACAAATTTGGCTGCATCATTCCACCAATTCAGTATGCACTATTATTGTGTTATATTCGTATGCCCTATATTAGCTATGAATTTGCAGAATGTGGGAAACATTTTAGGTGGATATATCCGGGATATTCTAGACATTTACAGTTATACAAGTGCCCGTTATTATGACATTATGCGTAAAATAATGGATAATTGTTGTTTTTCCTTAACAGCAAACAACGAGTCAAGCACGATTTGAAGAAATCGCATACAGTGAATAACTCGGTACAATTAAGCTTCAAGCAGGTATCTGGGTGTAGTATAGGAAATACCATGACAACGCGCACATGCAATATAAATTGGGAACACCAGAACATATGCAACAAAGACAACATTATGTTCATTAACACGTAAACTAAACATGATATGTGTGCTTTGTTACCAGGTGTGCACTGAATAATCCTTCTGTATTCCATTGCTATGATTAAGGAACCATTTTCCTCTAATTAAAAGTTGGTTTACTATGTTGCCATGCCGCCATTTTGACAAATTGTAGCGCGAAATTGTGATTTGTTTTTCTTAAACAATTTATTTTAATTTTGACAATGTTGCGTAAACAAATTATATATTTAAATGAAGCGCAAAGGTAAAACTCCATTAGCTGTCAAACTTTGTCGACCTATGAATATGTTGGTTGTTTATTATGACCAATCAAATTGTCAGCTTATCAATATACTACGCCGGAACTAGACGCGAATTTCAAAACGAGGAACACAAGCGAGGCCTGAACCAAGTGTGGGGTATATTTTTGCACTTTCACGTTTTGGCGAATTTGCAAAACTGTCTCCAAGTAACAAACTCACATACCTTATTCGGATGCAGTAAGTGCACTCCAGGTAAGAACACGTAAGCCAAATCACATGTCGAACATTTAGAAGTTATCGGTGGACTTTCAGAAGTTGCCGACGAGTCCATGGTTACTGTCATTTACGTTTCGTGCCCGGGCGCGAGCGGTGATTATCGTTCAGTGTAAATAAAAACGTGTATATTCGTGTTTGGAATGAAAGTGGTAAACGTAAGATGTGTAGAAGAATAGACTGTTGGAATGCAGTGTAGACGGGACAATTCATACATGTCAAGACTGTTGTTTTGCCATCCAGCTTTTTTGGCCTGGCTAACTAAGTAACTAAATTAATGTTTGTATAGTGTAAATTTTTGGGTTAGACACCTTTTGCGCCATATCATATGTTATTGCTTCATATCTAAATAGACCATATCTATGCTTATAGCCCATACAAGGCTTTCACCTATTCTGTGTTAGCAAAATACCTTATCATAAACAAATAGGACAACCTTAATTGGGCACTCCACATAGTCGGACACCCTCACCAACAAAGCAAACAAGACACTCGGCTTCCTCATAAGAAACCAACAAATCCGAGAAAAAAACCCAAAGAAACAACATATAAAGCCTTTTGGTCCGCCCAATCCTGGAGTACTAGATCGAGCCACAGAAAGAGCCACCCAAAACCAAAATCCCTTCCTGCAGGACACAGTACAGGGAAATGTCAATATTCTTCCCCCGGATCATACCCTAATGGAACAGCCTGCCCCAGAAAATAGTGGTAGCTAAGTCCCTGGACTGTTTTAAGTCTAGGTTTGCTGCCCATCTGTAACCACGACAGACCCCCCTCCCCTTTTGTTTTCTTTTGTCTACTACCCTCCTCTACTATGCCCCCCGTCACTACATTTCTGAAGTATCTACTGCAACCTCCACAAATCAGCATAATCATCACAATATTGATGTTGGCTGATCAATAGAAGAAGTAGAATGGAATTACTGTAGTGTAGAGTATGTAGGCATGCAAATTGGTACTTTTGCAGTTTAAGCTGCGCACCTCGAAAAAAAGCAATGAAAACAGTCACTTACAGTCTCTTAATTTCATATATACTATACCTTTATTACACATAATATACTCTTATGATGTGATCCAATAATAAAAATTCCTGACTTTTATCAAACAAAATGTACGTGAAATACACTTATTATCATAACATGAAAATCTGGTAAATGGTGCCATTGTAGGCTTTTTTGCTACCTCCTCCACATAAAATGCATGTAAACACCTGATGTAAATCTTGTCAAACGTTCCTCAAGCCTAACCCTAAACCTTCTTCCATATCAGATCAGCAGTCTCCAATGAACCCTAAAGTTTCCTGTGAAACTAATGTTTACGCACAAAAAAGAGTGATCACAATCAAGATCAGGTCGCACATTTGGGAGCATTGAAGGTCAAAAATCAACTTATTCTAAAATGGTTAGTTTTCATTTGTGAATACCACATTTCCCCTACACAGAATAGTAAATTCAAGAGACTAATCATCCATATTAACAATTCTATGGCCTTAGATGTACACATACCCTGAAGTCCAATTTGATGATGGTAATTGCATATTTTATGTGCACCTACTTCATTTTGTATTAATGTATTAAACATTGTTGGATTATTAGCAACTTTGGATTGTCTGATAGTTCACAGATCTCAAGTTTATTGTACATTTAGCACCATGATCAATTGATTCAAGCCTTTTCACCAGTGTGTGATGTGACACTTGTAATTTGTGCAATCAACCAAGCCCAGAAGCGCATCTTACAGTTGGTAAATATTCCAGTTTTCAGCAGATGGATTGATACACCAGCATTATCATGTTTCAGTTTTTATGTTACACCTTTGTTATAATAGTGTATTTGGCCAGCGATGTGTGGTGGTGACCATATTGCTACATGTTTATATTAATTTTAGCCCTTGTGAATTTAAAATGACTAGCCCCTTAGAAAAGCATGTTCAAAATTGTGGTTACATTAAATGTGTTACTTAGCTGCCATACTTTGATGTCCAAGAGTGTTACACATTTGCGTGATAAGACATCTAACATTATGTGTGCTACTTACTTCCATGGTGTGTGTTACACAGTTCAATGATTAGTCGTTTACTCAGTCATACAGCTTGGTGTTACACAGTTTCATGTGGTGTGTGTTATGTACTTCAGTGACATACTTCCCAGACCATTGTGTTACACACTTTAATGACCAGTATGTTACACCCTTCCACACTTCTTTACATATGTTACAGGTGTGTATGAGCCATGAGTGCCATCCCAAGACCCACAACGGCATCATCATACCTCAAGCATCATCCCGACTTGGCCTTTTCCTCTCGCCGCAATCCCCACTCATCCACGCCCCACTCGTCCTCACCCCAGGCGCTGCGCCAAGTGTCATCCTCCCCGCTCTACACGAGCATGCAAACATCAGTCGTATCACTTCCAGTCTCAACACAGCTGCTGGCTCCACTGTCTCCGGTCGAACGCCCCCTTCACAGCTTCCAGCAGGACTACTCCGGGTCGTCCTCCTACAACTCGACCGAGTCGCTCGTGTCTGTGCTTGGCCACCAGAGCTACGAGAGCGACCAGTGCCAATCGCCAAAAGGTGCCACTGCCAGTCCGGGGAACAACGGTGACAGCAACAAACACAAGACGCATGATTGCCAGTCCAGTTACTCCCAGAAGCCACTAGCGAAGTCGTCGCTACTTGAGAAGTTGCCTGCCGGGGATCGCGTCGTTGAGACCATCGCCACTGAGAAGAAGATGTTTAGTGGCAAACATGACGTGGTGAGCATCAGAGCGGACATGGTGCAAGTTGCCAACGGAGCTAGCAAAGAACAGAAGGTGCAGCCTTTGCTTGTGGGCCAGCCTAAGAAGACCAAAGACACTGATAACATCAACGAGATGGGGGATGACAACTATGGCCGCAGCGACTTCAACAACCATAATGACTATAAGCACAGCATGAGTTTGTCCCAGTCTGCAACCGCCCAGAAGCCGCGCAGGTCCAAGAAGAACTATCAGCACGATGACTTTGGAGATGTGCTCAGTGAACCATTGGATGCAGATAAAGATAAACTGTGAGTATTAACCTGTTCATATCTTTTAACCATATTTTAGTTTATACCGAGGCTATCTATTCTTGATGTTGATAATATAACAGCTGTAGACTTTAATAAAGTCATAACAATAAATTCACATTTTGAATTGAATTTATTTAAATGTAAAAAAAATTGTAACAAAATCAGATTTTAACAAACTATCAGCAATATTACTGTCGCCAGATGTGTCCATTCTTGCATTCATGATATCACCACCTTCTGGATATCAGGGTAGCAAATCAAGCACTCTGTTAATAATTACCATCCTGACTAAGCAGTGGAGCCTTAAGGCTTACCCCAGATATACTGGATTGATGTGATTGTGTTTGACTGAGTGCCATGTTTGACTGAATGGCCATATTTTAATGATGGCCATGTTTGAGTGAATGGCCGTGTTTTACTGAGTGGCCATGTTTGATTGTAGTCTTGCAGAGCATAGTCTGTCTGAGCTGGAGAACCGCGACCCCCTGCAGCTGACAGCCTGGGAGGAGTGGATGTTGAGCAAGGCGAAGCAAGAGAGGGAGAAGCGATTGGCGGAAATGAAACGTATGTCGAAGGCAAAGGCACAGGTGCAGAAGGCTGCACGGGAGAAGAACGAGAAGGAGAAACGGATCCAGGAGCAACTCAGTCAGTGGTGTCTCAAGAAGAGGATGGACAATGACCTCAAGAAACTCAAGGTCAGTTGTGTGTGCAGTTGCTGCTCTTTCTGCAGCTTTGCCCGCACAGATACCATTTCACCCCTTTATAGGGAGGCTAGGAGAGCCACTTCTGCTTGAGTGATTCTGTTTAACCTAATTGTCATATAAACTCAGAAAAATACATCCATCAGTTCTTTCCACCACAAACTCCACCCAACACCCCCCCCCCTAAATTACGTTGTAAATCTTATCCACATCAGTTCCATCATGCATTCCCAGTTAATTTTGAATTTTTCACCTTAAATCCCTTCCACCAGAAGCTTCTCGGTACACCGAGACTCCTTCCCACCACGAGTTACTCTGTATGTCTCCCTCCTAATTGATATTATGAACCCTTCCCACCACAAGTTCTACCATCCATCAGATTCCATCTCCCCCCTGATCACTGTCCACAGAAGCGTCAACAGGAGCTGATGGAGGAGCAACACAGACGTCAGAAACAGGAGGCGGAGCAGCGTGCAGAGGAGAACTTCCGTCTGTGGCTGGCGGCGAAGGCGCAGTTGACCCGCGACGCGAAGCAGCGAGAGAAGCAGCGCCGTGAGAAACAGGAGGAGGAGCAGCGGCGCCGGCACAAGATGAGCGCCGCTGAGTTCGAGAAGTGGTGCCAGAAGGTGGAGAACCGCAGCCGGCGACGCCACAACAGTGTCAGCAGCTCCAACTCGAAGGGTGGGTAGTCGGCTCCATATACGCACATGTGCACATACACGCATGCACGTACACGCCGCATGCACATCCTCCATCTCATGTCATCCTTCTCTCACTCGCGGTTGTTTCGTAACACGTCATGATTTCTTCAATGTTTACGTCGACTAATTCATTGTTCACTCCTAAGATGCTGGTGGAATGCCGTGTGACTATTGGATGGTTTGTGCAAATGTTAATTTTATGCAGATCACGTGACTGGTGGAATTGCCAATCTACGAGAGGCCGAATTTGAAAAAGGTGTGTGAAAATTAAAATACAAAAACGTCTGGTTCATTTTTCTGTTACTTATGCCTGTTTGCTCGCTGGGAGCATAGGGCATTGATCAAGGAACGCCACTTGTCTGTTTGTGGATTCTCCATCTCTGTCCTATCCTTTGTTCATTTCCATGGGCGGAAACGTATTTGGAGGTTGCACCAGTCAATGAGTCATTTGACTAGTCTTTCTTCCCTGCCCAGAGAAGTGTGAAATGGTTTATAAGAACTTCATTTCATACCACAATAGTAAGTCTTCAAAGAAGCCAATTTCTGACAAGTAAAGCTATTCATCATTTTTTATGTCTAAAAAACAATTTACTTGCATAGTTTTATCAAATGGTTTGTAACGTTTTAGCTACTCACGAGCACAAGCTTCAGATGGCATCAATTGAACTAAAATGGTTTAAAATCACTCCACCATCCAAGCTGTATACATTTCTAGGTGACAGTAGTCTTGGTTGTCCCGACACCATGAGATCGAGCCACTGTCTCTCCCGAATAACAATATTACCAATACCCCATGTGCACACACAAACACAGACACCATCAAAGAATAATTTTGAAATGGTTGAAACCGTGGTGACAGTAGGGGAAGCGTTACTTGGACCTCCAGCACATGATTTTGTTGAAAATGGACTGTTCTGTAAAGATGGTTTCTCAACAATGCCGACAGACATTTTGATATTTTATTTTCCATTTGTGTGTCACATCAACTCTCAAGCAGTGCTACAGTGTTAAGTTGCTCTATCATGATAGTTACAACACAGCATGAAACCGACAACTGTGTGGCCAATGGTAGAGGGTGTACTATTAGTAAAACAGACATTTGCCATAGATGTATAGTCATCATGACGTTTGTTTAAGCCCAAAAGCCAATCTTGTAAACGTGGTTTGAATACATGGAAAGCTGTATTTTGCGTGATATGAGCTAACAAAGATAACATCACATATTGGCAGCGCAGCAAAGATATGCTTATTCGAAAAATGCAGTATAAAATGTGGTATTTCTAATTCATTATTTTGTTGGCTTGACAGACGTGGAAAGATATACAGGGATGTAATATATTACAAATTCAACGAAAAGGTGTTTTTATTTTTCTATGACATTTTTGCAATATGTACTGCTGCTTTTTTCTAACAGAAAACAGACAGTTGTATCTAAATTTCTGGTGTAAGTGTTGCCAATATTGTTTTCTGTTATCTGGCATTGTTGCAACGTCTCAGTTCTACCTCATACCTAACATCAACAAATCTTAAATGCACACAATACAAATTAACAATTCATGCAGATCATAGTAATTGCTGTTTGCTATCTTTAACTAAATATATTGACTATTCAAACACGGGAATGTTTCTGATCAGCCGTCCATCTCAGAAATCTGTATTTATGCAACACAGTCAGTGAGGAAAACACTTCAACCTCGTGTGATTTCTTCAATCTTTCCCTTGAAGTAGCTTGGTGGATGTTGTTCCTGAATTCAAGAAAGTTAATTGAGTTAAACATGCAAGGTTTATGCATGGTGTTTAAATCCAGACTGTCTGCTCTGTTCAAATATATACATAATTAAAGAATGTGTCCAATAATTTACTTGACCTTAAATAATGAATTTACAGGTGTATGTGAATGACCTAGCATGTTATTTTCATTAGCATAAAATCTCTGAGTTTGAAAATAATTAATAAACAAATGTAATTAGTGTCCTATTTAAGTGATGGATAAGCAGTACATTCATACCACATCGAGGTCTTCTTCAGTGGCGCCACCTTTGATCAGAGTATTTATAATCCCTTCGTCTCCGACTGCCCAGGCATAGTGCAGCGGCGTTCTGTTCATCTGTGGTGATAATAGGTGAAACAGTCGTCATAGGATGTATGTGACCATGGATTGTCAGGAGGCTTTCAAATTGGGATTCAAGTACTATATATATATATATATATATATATATATATATATATATATATATATATTTAATTACTTTTACATATATATATATATATATATATATATATATATATACATATTAGGTGATGAGAACATTTAACAATTGTTGTTTGTCACAAATGGACATGGATTAAGTTAAGATTCGACTGACTGCTTGTCCAAACAATTATTTTGAATGTTGTAGTGAACCTGTACTTACACTGTCCTTGGCATGGACTATTGCTGGGTAGACTTTTACAATGTATCGTATCAGAGTCGTGCGACTATGCAGCACAGCAACATGCAGCAGACACTGCCCCCTGGTGTTCTTTGCAGTTGTCAGTGCCTTCCGATCGAGCAGTTGTCTCACTTTCGATATGCTCCCCTGCTCAGCCATCCGGAACAATTCGGCTATCTTGTCCTAAATTCACAAATGTGATAGATTATTCATATTATATTATTTATTATTTTAGTTTATTTTTTATGTATCAAATACTATCGATATAATGTGCTGATATATTTAATTAGAGTGTGTCCAAAACAACCTTTGACCTACCTGCACAGATGGCAGCACCTGTAGCAGGTCAACTGCCGAGCGAGACATGGCGTCACGGCCTCCCAACTTCTCTTCAACATCAGGCAGGTGGTCGTAGTAGCCCAAGATGACCAGTTGGTGGACAACATGTAGTTGGTCAGATGCAAACAGTTCCACCACAAAGTTGTCTACAACACATGATGGTCATATGGCTGTAACAACAGTGTCAAATGTCCCCACCATACCTGGTTAACAGTAACCTCTTTTTCCCTGGACCCAGTTCCCCACTTCCCCCTATCCATGTATCCTATTCATCTTTTGTTTGTTCCCTTGCAACAGTTTTCTCCAGCTCTAAATCTTTTGAGAAAGGTAAACAAAGAAAACATTCAGTGAGACTTAGAAGGACACTACAAGAGTTCTGGTAGATGGTGTAGCTGAGATATACCTATTGCATTGACGTTTTCATCCAGTCCTGCTTTCTCAGCACAGTCCCGGGGTGTGTTGCCATGGCGATCTCTTTCTGCGACGCTGTAATTGTGTTCCAACATGTGGATGATGTCATCCTCGGACCCTACGTGGCAAAATCCAATCATTACTTCCAGTAATAAAAGGGTAATGCAAGAACAGAACAACATTAAGTAGACTGACACTATCAGAATGATCAGTGACACAACCTGTGAAAGTGTGTTAACATTAGTTGCAGCCTCTATTAAATCCTACCGACTGCCACTTTTCACAGTTTTTTTTAAGTGCAAATGACAGAATTACTAGTGTGGATCCTGTGTGACTGCCAACAGTGTCCACTCTGTGGAGACTTGTGACCAGTGTAGTAGACATGTCTGTGGTACAGTACCTGGTTTCAGTGCAGCTCTGTGGAGGGCCGTCTGCCCTTCCTTGTCCTTCCTCTCTGCCTCAGGGATCAAGTTCTCTGCTGCCTCTGCAGACTTTCTTTCCTCCTCCCTACAAAGCAACAATGTAGGTCAAAGATCATACCTCATTTTGTTCATCAAAAGACTGCTGTCTACCAATACGAAGAATTTATGTTGATTACCGTTCAAACTATGCCAGTGTTGACCTGTAAATCTGTAGTGTATAACTTCTCATAAATCTTGTTTGGAAAGAAAACTTGTGTAACAGATGTTATCTTGCGATAAACATTGTATGGACAATTTAATGTTGTCTAAGTTATTATTTTGCAAGCCTATTCTTTAACAAGTGATCATTTCAATACATCAACAGCTCTGTGGTTGTGCTACTTTTACCTTAATTCTTCTTCTTTTGCACTCTTCTGTCGCTCCAACTCTCTCTCCTCGTCCATTTTAATCTTTCGTTCTTTGGCAGCTGTCTGCTGTCTCTCCATCTTAACAACAGCCTCTTCCTGTGCCTTCTTCTCCATCTCCAACTCTTCCTTGTGCTGCAGCAGCATCAAGTTCACATTACTTTCTGGCATTATCATAATCACTGGTCGACACCTGGTGAACTGGTGTGCCAGGGAGTAGTCAAGTGTGCAGCGCTTTTGAGCAATTGTGCAGACTGGATACTGCACCTTTTTAAAGGATTTTCTGTAATTATTTGAAAGAAGACATCCCAGAGGCATTTCTTACTGCAGCATTTTATGTTCAGTGCAGATCAAGACAAATTTGTGATCTTGCATGCAAAAGGCTTTGTTATGAAAATTTAGTTTTATTCATCAGGCAATTATAGCAAAAGATTTTTTAGTACACCAGGAATAGGGAACCGTTCCGTTCCAGCCTGCAATTTTCATTATAGTAATTGTGTGGCTTTGTTGTCTGTATAACTCTACTGTAACATATTATAGACACCCATATATCAGATCCTGTACATTTAATCAAACATCACATATTAATTCAAAAATTAGGCTCAGGAATACTTGTTATTGTTGTGTGTTGCCGCTGTAGCTCTCACCTTTTGGAGGTACTCGACCTTGTCTGCGTACCTGTACAGGTACAGGGCGAGGTGTTCTATGGGGTCGAGTGGCTGGTAGAGGGTAAGCTCCAGCAAGGCGCCGGTCAACACCTCGCCCAGGTGCTTGGTGATGTAGCTGGCGTCAGGTTGGTCAGGTCCAGGCACTGGTGGCCGGACACGGGTTGGTGACCACTCTGTGCGGGCTCTCATCTCGTGCTCATGTATCTTGGCTGACAGGTCCCGCGCTCGCTTCTCTGTAATCACACGTCTGTAGTTGTTACTTTGTCATGATTTCACGAGATGGTTAAGATTGTCATCCGGAGTAACAATCGTATGTCAAGGGGATCAGCTAGAATGTAACCTTTGTTGTAGGTTTTATCCACTCTGTTAAGGTATTTGACCCTATTTGTCAATTTAATTAAGCTTACTATTAATGTTAGAGAATCATTAGATATTTAGTGATGTTCCGTGCCTGAGGGACTGTTAATAATATTATGCATAGTGAGAAGCCATGGACCCACCTTCGACTTCATCTGGTTTTATTGTTGACTCTGTGACAGTTGTCTTTGGACTTGGTGAACTTGGCCTTGATTCTTCAGAAGACGGCCTTGACCCTTCTGTTACAGACATAGATGCAGAGGAAATTGGCCTTGAGTTGCCTGACCTATGAGTTGACAGTGAATGTGCTGACTTGCCAGAACTAGGTCGAGATTCAGCTGAAGATGGCATTGACCTGTTTGACATAGGCCTTGCTGTTGGATCTGCTGAAGGTGGTCGTGACCCACCTGACGTAGGTCGTGTTATTGACCCTGCTGATGGTGGTCTTGACGCATGTGACATAGGTCGTGCTGTTGCATCTGCTGAAGGTGGCCTTGACCTGTCAGATGTAGGTCGTGTTATTGACTCAACTGAAAGTGGCCTAGACCCAGCTGATGTAGGTCGTGCCATTGCCTCTGCTGAAGGTGGCCTAGACCCACCTGAAGTAGGTCGGGTTATGGACCCCGCAGAAGGTGGCCTTGACCCACTAGATGTAGGTCTTTTTACAGACCCTCCTGAAGGTGGCCTTGACCTGTTTGATGTAGGTCGTGCAGTTTCCTCTGCTGAAGGTGGCCTTGACCCACCTGATACTACTGGTTGTTTGACTGATCCTGCTGAAGTTGGGCGTGACCCGCCTGATGAAGGTCGTGGTATTGGTTCAGTTGAAGGTGGCCTTGACCTGCCAGATCCAGGCCTTGACCTCGCTGACCTTGTACGACCTGAAGTGGGTCGTCTGCCAGATGGTGGTCGGGGTAGCATCACCGTAGCCACCATTTCCTTGGCAACAATCCGCTGCTTGAGTTTCTTGGTGTTTAGTTGGTCTCTGGTCTCCTTTCTGTACTTCTCTGCTGTATGTCCTTTCTGTTTGCAAACACATTAAACCTTCATGATTTGTTCTTTGTAATTTAACGAATATATAAATGATAATGATTTTACAGAATCATTGTTTGGGAAAGAAAAATAGTTTTAAAACCTTTTGTAAATTCATCTTGACATTACATACTCCTGTTGTAACTATAAAATATTATTTCAAATTAGACAATACAAATTATGTTCTTGTTAGTTGTACAACGTTTCTTAACATTTTGTGTGGTATAACAAAATTCATAGTATAATAATAGTAATTTAACATTCATTGTGGGCACTGACGTGTGGGAAATGTTAGATATGCCATGTACAGTGGCTTTTGTCTCCCTACCAGATCCTCAATGTCTTCCCGGGGAGCAGCCTTCAATAGGAGCTTGTACATGTACCCACGGTCTGGTACGGCTGCTGCATAATGTAGGGCTGTCCTCCCCATCTGTGGCACGTGAACATTTACCATCAGGGCTTTATGCAGGATAAAATTATTGCCAGTCACACATGTTTTGGTGGACACAGGGATGTTAACTGTTAAGCCAGTTTACAAATTTTTAATTTTTATATGTGACTAAAAACACACATGTGACACCATTTTCACTCACTTTCAAAGCATAACTAACAATATCTATTTTTTTGCTCCTTCATTTTTTACCCGTCCACCACCTGTCCACCCATTTTTCTACCCGTCCATATTCTTTTTTACCCATCCAGATGACGGGTGAACGGGTCTCTACATAAAGCTATGGTTACCGTGCCATCGTTAAACAATGTTTATATAGGCATTATGTTGTAGTTTGTCATCTCCAGAATAAATATAATCATAAAATACTTTGACTTTAGAATGGAATGGCAAAGCCATGAACAAATATTTAGCATCGCTAATGGTGAGGGTTTGGAAATGAGTAATTTCTTTTTCCAGTTTCTAATGTTTTGCTGCTGTTAGAGTGACCACTGTCCACTCAGCCCACTTACATGATCTGTGAGGTCAAGGCATTCCGGGAAGTGTTGTAACATGTAGCGCATGATATCAGTGTGTTCGTAGACGACAGCCTTGTGTAGTAGAGGTAGTCCAGAGATGTCTCTTGCAGTGGTCAGCTGACGGCGGTCAAGTGTTTCCTTGGCAACACGCAGGTCACCTTTCTCCACAACAGCATGCAGAGCTTGGACTCGGTCCTGTCAGAAAACGTTGGCATTATAGCAGTCGGATTGGAGTAACATAGTCACGTGATCTAGACAATATATTCTGAATATATTCTTTATGTTAATAAGTATAATTTACGCACTTAAGTATGTATAAACATTTTAAACATTATTATCTTCTTTTTGAGACATATAATCCACAGTTTGAGTCGTTGTCGTAAATGACTGGGGACTCAAACAACATGGGACACACCCATTATATACTGTAGTTTGTTCTCGTGCATTTGAATGCTGGCATTCATCTTAACCTTGTTTATGTGGTCCTTATAGTATTACTTGGTTCTGATATGGTCTGACACCAGTGTAACGTCTACTATGAGTTCTGGTGTTGTCACATAATGTAGCTCCGTGCAAATCTCACCTGAAAGTCATGGACCCCGCGCAAAAACACTGCATTGTCTCTGACCGTGTCAATGTCCATTAGGTCAGCTGTCTGGTAGTCCTCAGCTGGGTGTCCTGTCTGTATCAAACATCACATCCTGATCATTGTTTAAGTATTATGTATATATAAGTGCATCATTCCTAGACCAGGAAAACTGCTGGTTATGTTTAACAGTTGGTCCTGTTTATGCTTATGTTTGCTATCATATGTCTTATGTAATTGTTCTTAGCTGTTGATTCCTAGCTCTGACCAGGTCAGTAAATTGGTCTGCAGTAGTGCCCTAAAACAGAACATTTGTTGAAGACTATTGGTGTTTTTACTGTTCAATATATTTATAGGAAATGTCTCAGAAATACCAAAGTTGGTGTCAGGAAGCAGGTGTCAAGTTGTGGGGTTTGTTGATTCCCCCATGCAATTCCAATTATTCAACAACTTTCAAAGAATAATACAAATAGCATTAGTGTTGAAGGCTACAGAGACTATGTTCATTTGGATACACATGTTATGATAATATTTGAAAGAGTACCAGGTCTTTCATCGTTGTATCTGCTCCAGCATCCACAAGAATGCCATAGGTGTCGCCACCATCTCTCAGTGCCGCAGCATAGTGTAATGGAGTTCTGCGCCACTGGATACACAACCATTTTCATTAAACATTAATGAAATACAAATTTATCAATAAGTCAGTTGTACACAATGTGTGTATGTTACTCTGGCTGCATCAAGCATAAATAAATAAAACCATGCAATGGATCCAGTGAATTCACAGCGCTTTGCACAGCGTAATAAATTAACCATGCCAGTACTTGTGTCAGGACTAATCAGTTATCCATGTACACTGTATAACTGTTCCCGTGAGTGCAGCATATTAATTATGTTCTGGCTTTATAAAACGTCTAATTACATATCATTTTGTATTTCAAACCTGTACTCTACAGATTATGAAATAGATGTAATGAAAACTCCTGAAATACGAATGCAAATGTATTACTTAATAATGAAAAAAATTAGTAACCTGCTGTTAAGTTTATTTTTTCACTTTTTTGTGATGAAAATATTGAATAAAAGAAAAATTGGTACTATAATAATTATGTAGTTGGTACAGTTGAATCCACCCAAATGTTTGTACATCATCCACATATTCACACATGTACATTCTTTGTATCTGTTTTAAATAAACTTGAACTGAAATCTATGAAAATGAAATAGCTACTGGGAAATAGGTTTATTTCTGATGTTTAAATCAGGTTTTATGTTTCAACTAGTAATTACTCTTCTTCCGTTGCCAAGCCAAAACCAGAACCCACGTACGATGTCAGTTGCCTTGACAGTCCCTGGGAAGGCCTTGAGTATGTAGCGGACCATGTGACTGCGCTGGTACAGGACAGCCTTATGGAGGGGCGTGAACCCTGCCGCATCTCTCTGTGTCGCCAGCATCTTATGGTCCAGAGTCTGTCGCAGCAGCTTCAGATCGTCATTCTCTAGTGCCTGCTGGATCACTGTCGACTTCTCCTGAAGCGTACATGCAGTAATAGTTACATTATTTTTAATGCATTTCTTTATTTGTTTGGAAAGTGTTGTTCAAACCTACATTGTTTTGAAATGATCTTTTGTTAGAAGTCACAAGTAAATAATTTATAAAAGAACTAGTGTAGACTTAGAATAAGTTATGTCAAATGGTAGACAATGATAGGGGGAGGTCTAGGATTGAGATGTAGAGAGAACGTAAGAGATCTCTTCAGGTGGTAAAGTGGCTCATACCTGAAGTACAGGCATCTTCATAACCAGTTCTGTAAAGTCAACAATCTTCTCGCAGTCAAGTTCTGATTTGTTCTCCAAGTAGTGGGCAGGGTTATGTCCATTCTGAAAGCATGGGTGGACACAGTCACACTGACCAGTTGATGAATGGCAAGTTTTTGGTCACAGTATTTGATAAGGATCTATTCTAATAGAGGAGTGGGGCTGCCCGGCATTATAGTTCAGGTAGCTCAGTGGTTAGAGCTCTGCATTTTGAATAAGTATCTCTCTTTGAAAATATATTATAAGGTGTTGATCCCTCCAGCTATTCGGTGGGAATGAGCTGGCTGTCAGTTGTCCACTTATTTGCAGGCAGCCTGGTGCTCAAAATCAAACCCAGTGCCACTTGCAGGCGAGAGAGAGATGGCCCCTAATGTAACCATCACCAAGTGTGTGACCTCGCATGCAAGGGATGCAGCTCGTTTACATCAGTCTCAGTCTTAATCTCGTTCCCATGACCAATGTTTCTGGTACCAGTTACAGCATAGCCCGCAGCAGATAATAATTGATGGAAATAGCATTTCAAGGGAATAGCAAACCACTCAATTTATTCGCAGGAAAAAGTTAAACAAATCTACAGTGAATTTACAAATGTATCGCCATTTAGATGTTGATCAGAAGCCAATGGTCTTGGGATGTGAATGAATGTAGAAAGAAAAGGCAAATGTTAGTGAACACGCTGTATTATTGATAGTGTATTACTATTTTGAGATTCAGCTATATCACATGGGGTAATATGCACCTTGTCGTGTCCACTGGTGGCGCCACCAGTAACAAGTGTCTTGTAAATCGCCTGGTCATCATCCAGGGCAGCTGCATAGTGTAGAGCACTGCGATCCATCTGTGGTGCAGAATTGGACATATGTACCCATGGCTCCTGCCAGTTATGATGACAGTATTGATAGCAGCAAGGGGGTTGTCCCATTCTAATGAGGTATGCATTTATATACTTTAAGGTTATACATATTATTTTATTGAAGCTGACAGTAATGGGTTACAAATTAAGTTCACACTACATTATTTATTTTTATCATATAATGCTGGGTTAATGTTAGGTTCGTACAGATGGATCATTTTATGGTGTTGTGTTGTTAGGACCACTTAGCCCATGCACAGATGGATCATTTGAAGATGCTGGGCAGTTAACCTATTTATCACTGTCTAGAATGCACTACCTGTCAGCCTTCAAAATGTCCCTGTTCTCTGTCTTATTAAATCTTGTTTGAAAACATATATGTTCCGACAAGTATTCTCCCTTACATTCTCCCTCCCCTGTGTGTTAGTGTTGGTTGTTTACTGTTTACTCTTCTGTGAATGACACGTGTAAGTGCACTGGGTTTTAACTCTTAACAGATTTGTGCTATAGAAGAATTATCCATTATTATTATCTATGAAACTGGGCAGTTTGAGCATTCCAAGATGGATCAAGATATGAAATAGTTAGGAATACTTAGCCCATACAGATGGATCATAGATCATTGCATGAAACCTAAAACAGTCCCATTTATGTATTAAATTACAACCAATATCCAGACTATGCTTCACAGTATCTCACATGATTGTTGCACTCACATTATCAATCAGGTTCGTCGCAGCTGGGAACTTGTCCACTAGATGGCGCACCAGCTGTAGATGGCGATAGAGGACAGCTTTGTGGAGCAAGGTCATCCCGACCGCATCCCTCCGTATGGCGTCTTCCCTCCTTCCCAGACTCTGTTTCACCCCTTTCAGCCTCCCTTCTGCCACCATCGTGTGTAGTTCACGGGTTTTTTCCTAGAAGGAATTCTTTTTAATGCGGTTACAGAATAACAATGAATGTTCTCGATAAACCATGTTAATACTTGCATTATACAAACACGTGCATGATATTTTATAATCTAAAATGGTGAATATTAATTATTTTACAAGTCACCTTTGAAGACTTGACTAATTTCTAAATTATGATCTGATAGAATTCCAGTATTTTCCAGAAAATCAGTAGTGAATAAACGCATCCTAAACTATCAGTTTGTTTATGCGTTCTCTCTTACGTTGGCATCAAGTCGCTGTTTATCATAAATGTAAAGTGAGTTTCTGTCTTCAGATGCAAATCAAGTTTCTTACCATAAACAGTGTCACACTACGTAAACAATGTTGTGTCAGGCACAGACATAACAAAGTAGTGGTTTGTATGTGATATTTAAACAGTGTCACACTACGTAAACAATGTTGTGTAAGGCACAGACATAACAAAGTAGTGGTTTGTATGTGATGTTTAAACAGTGTCACACTACGTAAACAATGTTGTGTAAGGCACAGACATAACAAAGTAGTGGTTTGTATGTGATGTTTAAACAGTGTCACACTACGTAAACAATGTTGTGTAAGGCACAGACATAACAAAGTAGTGGTTTGTATGTGATGTTTAAACAGTGTCACACTACGTAAACAATGTTGTGTAAGGCACAGACATAACAAAGTAGTGGTTTGTATGTGATGTTTAAACAGTGTCACACTACGTAAACAATGTTGTGTAAGGCACAGACATAACAAAGTAGTGGTTTGTATGTGATGTTTAAACAGTGTCACACTACGTAAACAATGTTGTGTAAGGCACAGACATAACAAAGTAGTGGTTTGTATGTGATATTTAAACAGTGTCACACTACGTAAACAATGTTGTGTCAGGCACAGACATAACAAAGTAGTGGTTTGTATGTGATGTTTAAACAGTGTCACACTACGTAAACAATGTTGTGTAAGGCACAGACATAACAAAGTAGTGGTTTGTATGTGATGTTTAAACAGTGTCACACTACGTAAACAATGTTGTGTCAGGCACAGACATAACAAAGTAGTGGTTTGTTGGAGATGTTTCTGTTGATGTTGAGTACTCACTGGGATGCTGAGACTTCCTCTCGTGTACTGTGCCGCCTCTGGCAGTCCGCTGTTAAGGGTTCGCTTCATCTCGTCCTCTGGCCAGTGCGTCCATCCGTCCATCACAAGTTCCTGCAGCTTCTCATGGTCTACAGCAGCGGTCAGTTTGGCGAGATGTACCGACACGGCTGGAAGTAGAATGCCCAATGTGCCCTCCTCCCTTGCCCTGTCCACTGCTGTCTTCCCTTCTTCATCCCGCTGTCCCAGGCGGGTTACTCCCACCAATGCTTCAACCACTTGTGCATCACAGTGCTGCCGTCTGGTGGCCAGGTGTAGAAATGTTTCTCCACTCGTACTGAGCTGCAAGACGTTCTCGCTGCCTGCCTGTAGCAGGTTGAGCACATCGCTTGTGCGACCTTCACAGATGGCGCTGTAGAGCATTGATGTTGTGAAATCGTCAGCCATTTTCTGATTTTGTAGACCTACCAACGTAATCACAAATATCTTTTTCTCAGTGTTCTTTACTCAACCAAATCAACTGCTCAAATGAAAATTTTAATTTCCAACTAATTTGCAGTTGAATTTCCAACTAATTCAATGATCCACTTAGTTCTTGTCCATGTGGTATGTTTGTTTTACAAATAATCCAGTTATTTCTTGATGCAGTAGATGGTGTTTTTTGATGATCCCAATTACTTTTGATGTCCTGATAAATATTTGAAGCAAAAATACTCACTCATTTATATGCAATTTATCAGATAAATGTTTGGTAATCCGATCAATCACATCTCGTGTCCACAGCCATTTCAAATCTGATCGTGTATCACAAGCAGGTTCCTTAGATGTTCCCCATTGTAGACATTCCTCAGCTGCACGATCCAGTTGACAATATAAATCATGACCTGTTTGATGTCTATTCCTTTGTATCTCCTCATAAAGCAGTCATCTATAACCCATGCACCATCACCAACATCGGTACATTTCCGACTGTCACTGTTGACATCTTAAGTTACTACCAAGCACTTGGATACAACATAAATAATTATCGCACCACCAGCTGCCGTACCATGCTGGGTTGCTATGTTCATTGTTGCCATGGGCATCCCAACTCAGGAAGCTGATGAACATCGCTTAGCTGGCTGTCGGATCAATATGTTCGGTCACGCGTGACCAGTGGCACGAATGTGCTTGTGTGTGTGTGTCAAGTACCGGATCTGGTAGTCAGTGAAAGGCTTGTTGTGTGATGTTTAATCGTCTTGCCCCACGGCGGTTCTTATTCAGTTAATTGAATGCTGCACTAATTTGCAATTAGTGTTACATCGGCAGCCATTAGTTGACAGCCACACATAAGAAAATGCTGCTGCGTGGTTTCTTAATTTGTGGGGTATTAAATTGCATTGTGAATGTTAATTTTCTCAGAATGTTTGCTGTATAAGGAAATATTTCGATCAGGTCAAATAAAATTTTATTTCGCAACAACAAAATTACATTCTACATAAGCAAACAGAAAGAAAAGTATTGTTACATGGTGGTCACATGGCATATGTTGTGCCATCTTCCTGTGACCCCAAAACATAAACTTTGAAATGATATAATAAAAACAATTAGTTACACTCTACACATCTGGGATGTAAGCAACGTACTTGATTAAGATAGTTAGATAAATAAAACTGATTGCGGTAACATACATACATAAGAATGCAAGACAAATATGAGCAAGCAATTTATTTGTAATATTTATATGTGAAACAAACCATTTTCTTCCAAAATCTTACTTATCTAGCTTTTGGTACTTTGCCTAATACACCTGTATCCTGTTTAAACATAATCAAGCTCGTCAAGGATGTACATAGTAATATATTTTATGTAATTGCGCACTGCAGTTGTCCACCATAATAGTTTTGAGAAAAACATTGCTAAAATAAACATTCCATTCTGTAATGAACACAAATATGAGTTACTAACTTTATTTACTGCCTTAGACCACCATCCCATTTCTTACATGCATCTTATCTAAAGATGTTTGCACATATCTACAGGAAGCACTCATGCGTGAACACAGTAATCGCTATTGTTAAATTTGATGTTGCATGGTTATTTTCACCTAATTTTCACCTTATAGTGTGCATGTGCATGTGTGTGTATGTGTGCATATGTGTGTGTGTCTGCACGTGTATATGGATGTGTGAGAATGCTCCACGTGTTAGCATGCATGTGGGGGTCAGAGTGCACCGCACAGGCTTATGGTAGAAATGCATATTGCAAACACTTTATACTTCAACTTCCACATTTACCTAAAAGTAGCCATTTTGTCTCTGCCACAACTTGTGCTTTTATAACATGGCAGAGTAGGTAAGTTGAAGCCATTGTTGTTTACAATATTTCAACTGTAAACTTGTATAGTGTCACCGATTTTAAATGTTGTTTCAAACAGACAAGCCTTGTTGTGTTTTTTGTGTGAAATAGTCAATTCTATAGCAACTTTTGTTAATGACTACTACTAGATATATTGACAAATACTAGCAGTGCACACATGAAGTAAGTTAGTAGATAACATGTTAGAATACAGGAACTAAATGCTGCTGCTTCTTTCAGGTTCACCATTCACCGAGCCTGAGCCGAGCTTCTACAACCCGATACCATGGCAACCAACAGTCATCCCATCGGCAAAGGCAAGCCAGAAATGTCGTCCGTGTAGATCTCGCTATTTGTCGAGAACCAAATGTTGGTGACCACACCGTCCATCAGATGTCACCACGTGAACTTGATCTTCACGCAACGCCGGTCAGAGTGGCGGTCAGTTCCTTTTGTGCGGAAGAACTGAGAAAACTTGCTGTGACATCGGCATCGTGAGACGGCTGTTGTCTCTTGTTGTCGCTAGAAACTTGTTTATTTCGTCAACAGTCATTCAGTATTATCAGAGAAGTTGGAGGGAGTGAAAAGCTATAAATGGCCCTCAGAACATCTATCGTAATCACAACAGGAATGGTGTACAGCGACAACCAGTCGGCGATGTCGACTCTGTAAATAATCGTGTAATATACTTTCTATTTATGAACGTGCGTGTGCGTAGACTTATTTATTTCCACTGATGATACCCGAAGTAGCAAGTAGGTGTATTTAGTATTCAGCATTTGTACTGTTTATTGGAGCATGGCAAGTGTGGAGTAAGGAACAGCTGTTGGTTTCCAGTGCCAATGTGTGTACTTATTGGTGAGCATTGCCATCAACGATGATTACCAAATGGCATTGTTCATTTGGCCAGTTAAGAAAACTGCCAGTCATATCATCTCTTACATCTGTCACCAAAAATGATTAAAAAAATCATATGTAATATCAACTTTGTCTGTAAGGCAGATATGTAAAAGTAACATATAAATCCTCTAAAACATCCACCAACAAAAGAATCAATTCGTGAGCAATGCTATCAACATTGGAGATGTTAATGCAAACAGTTTTGTTTTAACAGAAACATTGTGACAGTCACATGTGCCTTCTTCAAAGTAGTACTGTTGCAGTCAATAGTATTTTATAACTTCTACATTTGTTGTGTTTATTTTATGAAGTGCGAACTGTCTAAGTTGTGAGAGGGACTGCCATCCTGTAGTGATCGTGTACTGTATCAAGCAGTATATGATGGAACATGATAGCCGAAGAACTTTCTCTGTTGTTGGATTACTGTATCACTACAGGATCCCTGGCGTATTGTTGGTGAGTGAATCCGTTTTAGAATCGAAGATACGGTTGAAATCGTGAGTTGTTTCTTCGGTGCGTCGGTTGTTGCAGTGAATCCGTCCTCAGCTGCTGTAGTTGTTGTTTTGTTTGTGTGGTTAGTACAGATGGTCTCCTTGAATGTGTAAATGTATGCTGCTCTCTGGTCGGCCGGCCAGTATGGACCCTGGCTCAGGACTGTGTGGCATGTGCTGCTGGAACAGAAGCTAACCCAGAGTCCATCTGGTCAGCCCCATGAACCAGAGATCGGTCAGCAGGCACACTTGAGGAGACTGTGGACATCTACTCTGACCTCCACTACAGCTGTTGTCTATGACACAGGACACACTGGGCATGTGCAGATCATGTGTGGTGTTCAATGCAATGTTGGAGATAATAAAATGCTTACTTTGTAAAATGTGTTTCTGTGGCTATATTTCAGTGGTGTAACAGCTCAGTTTCAGGATAATGTCATTATGTTTGCATGTGTATGTGGCTATGCACACAGCTGCCATGTATGTGTGTGCACTGACTTTAAAATATGTCCCAACTTTTCAGTGTCAAAGTTGAGGAGGATGTCTAGAAATAATACTTACACTTCCAACTGCCTCTCCCTTTATGCTCAACAAAACCCATCAGTGGCAACCCCCTGGATGCTCGTCCCAAAATGATAACCTTGTTCAAAGGCGCTGATACAGAGTTGAGATTAAAAACAAATAAATAATAACAGTAAATAATTATTCACATAGCACTAAAAATGTTAGACCAATCAATTTGGCAGTTAAGACTAATATGCGCATTTAAACAGTTAAGAGAATTTGTTACACTCTCGATGGTGTGTATTGAGTCACATTTTCGCATCAGTCAATCTGTTGATGACAGGAATTGTTTATTGACTATGAGATTGATTATCCTTTTGTATTGATACAGCTCTGAGCTTGTTTTCTAAGTATTTAGTCGCAATAGAAGTTATCTAATTAGAATTACTAGAAGACTATGCCACAGGCGAGGATCAGCAACACAGAACTTCATCAACATGACATTGTATTCAACACAGTACACATGTACCTGACGGGAAACCATAGAGAAGAGTCTCTAGGTTGAATATGAAGTGGTGGTAGGGACTGGCTCTGACCATAACCTGAGCTGCCACATTCTGGTACTTTCTGCAGAGCTGTGACACACCATAAAGGAACCCATTTCCATAATGCAGTTGCGATCTGACAAAGATATATAGAAAGTCACTTGATATGTGTGGTATATAAATGCAATACTAATGTTCATAGAAAAAAGTAGTATAGGTCTAGTGGTCTCTTGGTTATACTTCTTCACGCTCGCATGCACATAAACACACGCATATACACATGTAGTCACATCGACACTCACATGCATGCGCACACACACATGCATGTGGATACGTTTGTCTGCCCTTCTGTCATTTACCATTATATATATATATATATAATTATATATAATTATATAGTTTTATATACCCTTATATGTCTGCAACACAGCATCTAGATATCCCTGTATTTCTATATTTGTTATCTCTGCTTATTGCTTATTTGTGTGTGTGTCTGTTTATTGTCTGCAGCATTCATATCTGTCCCTCACAACCCTCTTTCACATGACTGTCGCTTTACCCGATTTATCTGCACCCAAACATGATCGAGCTAGACACAATTAATGGTGGCAAATGAACCCAATAAAAGTACTGACATAATGTGCGCTGCTATGCTTCATGTTGACATACAAATAATTACACTGTAATTAGACATTATCACTAGCATTGCCACATGCCTACAATCGTAGATGTGTAAAGTGAAGCAAGCCAACGTGGGTCCCACATATTATGGCACTTGAATGTAAAATGTTTCACACCACTATAATATTAACATCCCTGTGTAGAGTAGGTCTACTCTGATGGAATTTGTTTCTATAGAAACTGCTATATGACAACGCTCTTCAATATATGTATGTATGTATGCGTCGCGTTTAATCACAAGCAACTAGAAACAATTAGAAACTTAAACTGTAACTACAAAATTTTATTTTACATGAGTAACTGGTTGCATGGCTTTACATGGAGTCTTCGGCCTAAAATATTTCATAATTAATATTAATTATATTGATTGATTCTTTTGCCAGAAAGTGTCATATGAGCATATGTCAAACAACGTATAGGCGACAACATAAATGCATAGTTCTAACGGGGTTTAATATAACCTATCTTGTGAGTATATTGGATTTGCGCGTTGGAGACGAGTTGTTTGGGGTGCGAGTTCGATTTACTGGGTAATATGATTCAGGTTTAAGTTGCGGAGGTTGATCCAGTTATTAATTTCCAACCAGTTATTATTTCAGAACAAGTTGCGTCTGATCTTGCTCATACAGTATGCAAATCTTTGCTAGTCTAATAAGAACGTGATTTGTGATCAACTGAGATTGGCGTCGAATGTAGTTTGACATGTTTGCCTAATTTCGCTATTATCGCTCACGTAAACTAAAACTACAACGACTGAACTATCGGTATAAATTGCAAGGCTCTAATAAACATTATGGTCTGAGTTAATTACGTACCTGTGTATAATCTGGACCCTCGGACCTTATATATGTAGCCATTTAGGCATTTAATTTTGTTCTGTACTATATATTTTTGTATTATATATGTCAGCTGGCACGATGTCTAAATACTAAAATATAGGCATTCGTAAAATATTATCCATTAGATAATCTAATATATGTCGATTTGCTAAAGTTACAAAGTCAGATTAAAGATGGTTAGAGAAACATGTCTAACAGATGTCAATTAGTATCAACTGAAAGACGTCTAATGGACATTGCCAATAATTAATTTGTCTTCTCAGTCCTTTTGATGCTACTGAAACTAACTCGATCAATGGAATATTTGCCATCTCACGCCGTTCCTTCAATTCAGCCCATCGTACATGGCCTAGTCCAAAAAGTAATAAGACACTGACCATACTTGCCCTTTTCCTCTTGGGAGACATACAAACCAACCATGGTCCGAGGCATCAATCTGTATATCCGTGTGGCTTTTGCGAGATCGCTGTCTCGTGGTCACCCAACGAAGAAGCTGTATGCTGTGATGAATGCAGCGTATGGTACCTTTGGTTATGTTATGAAATGTGCACCAAAGATTATAGCTTGTTACAACGCTCAAACGTACAGTGGCTGTGCTGTAGGTGCCAAACACTTAATATATCAAGCTTCACCTTCCGAAGCTTTGAAATCTCTCCAAGTTTCTACGAACCAATTGCTAATGAAAACATCACTCTTGAATCACTCTCTCCAACCTTCAACCCACTCTTCACTAGCAGTCCCAGATCAACAGACCAACATATGTCAGAGAATCCAACAAGAAGATCTAATAATTCATCACGCTCCAACAACAAAGCTAAATTAACCAGTTCCAGAACAAGCTCATCTGCATTTGACCTCCCACAAAAAAACCTGCATATTATGACTGTAAATTATCGTAGTGTGATAAATAAAAGCCGACCTTGAAGCATCTATGAACTATAAAACCAGATGTCATCTGTGGTTCTGAATCCTGGCTCAACAATAACATAAAATCCAATGAAATATTCCCAGAAAACTACACTGCATACCGAAAAGACTGCAACACAGCAGGAAGACGTGTTTTTTTGCTTGTGCGGAAGGACATCGTATCCTCCAACCAACCAGACTTAGGTAGTGACTGTGAAATTCTGTGGGCAAAAATACCACTTCAAAACAAAAAACATGCTAATAGGTTCCTTCTACAAGCCACACCGATGCAACAAAACTATACAAGAACTTCCCTTTCAGATTTGTCGTATATCATTTTCAAGTCGATAACTGAATAAAATTATGTCTAATAGATGTCAATTGTCGGCATGATGTAGATGTTAATATGAAGATGTCTAATAGATGTAAGTTAGCCGGCATAACATAGATGCCAATAAAAAGATGTCTAATTTATATAAAAAATTCCGGCACTATATAGACGTCAATAGAAAGACGTCTAATAGATATCATATTTACTTCATTTATAGATGTCCAAATGACCAAGAAACGACTGCTAATAGATGTCTAAAAGGCGTCATGTGCCCACTGGGAAGACTTGCTTATTTGGCTTTGACAGTTTGAGCCGTACGGTCTGTGCACCAAAATCGACTTATGATGACAAATCTAGGCAGGTCCATATGCTAATCGAGTGCCATTAAGTATTAATAAATTGGCACTTATGTAGAATAATTTCATGCATATGATTTTATTTTATAAATATTGCAGTTTAGGGCATTTTGAGGGTCTATTAATACAATATTTTGCTCCAGGCAATACAAACAAATTTTCAATGGTATCCCTTCACTACTGTAGAATGTGTATCAGACTATCATTGGTATTAATTCACTACCCGGTAATTGTGATATTTTAAAATGTTGTTTTATTTTGTTATAGAAAACGGTACGTCGATATGGCCAAACGGTCTTGATTGCAATCTTGATTGGGCAAGAAACCACAAATATGGTGGAGACACAAAATATATACGCTAATTGTGGAGAGGCATCAACAAAACAACCATTAGAAGGCACTCGTTGTCATGGTGATGTGGACATGAAGACACACTCATGCTGTAGTTGTGGATGCATGTTTAAAACCGAATCAGATGTTTTGGCACATGTTTGTACAGATGTACATGAGAATGAAGCCAAAACGGATTCTCCTGTCGTACAGGATAAACATGGTGGAATCCATGCCCCATATTTATGTGGAGACTGTGGAAAGACATTTGGTTCATCATCAGCATTGCTCAGACATCAACGTCTGCATACATCAGGCGGTGCCTATAAGTGCCCGTACTGTGACAAGACATTCCACCAGTCATGGAACTTAAATGCACACAAGCGAACTCATACTGGCGAGAAACCATTCACGTGTTTGGCATGCGGAAAGACCTTTACGACGTCATCAAATTTAGTCGTTCACAACCGAACGCACACTGGGGAGAAGCCGCATGTGTGTGGTGTATGTGGGGCAGCGTTCAGTCGGATCATGCACCTGAATAGACACAAACGCATGCACACTGGGCAGCGACCTTACTTATGCGACGTATGCGGAAAGTCGTTCCGACAGAAGTGGACGCTGAATCAACACGAGCGCACTCATTCCAGCGAGCAGCCGTATGTGTGTTCTAAGTGTGGACAGGGCTTCAAACAGCGTTCTGGCTACAAACAGCATAACAAACGCCATCACGCCACGATTGTTCTCAATGAACCTTGTCTACTCGACACTGTCATAATTTAGCTGTTGCAGCGATGGGTTCAACGAGGAAGTGACAATCAGCAGTAATTGGCAGCATTTAAAACAACCTTGTCCATTTCAAATATATTTGTACTGTTTAATAATCTTAAAGAGAAGTTGTCAGTATTATTTAAGAGATTTTAGCAATAGCCTGTCGATTTATATAAACATTTAACTGTTGAATTCAAAAGATGTTTCTACTTTGTTAAAACATATTTGGGTAGTACATTGTGTCATGTTTAACCGTTACCTCCAATAATTTGTTTTCTTTGGTAATTTGGAGTTTTGTTATGTTATATTTGTATCATTATTTTGTTTCAACTCTCTCCATGGTATGTTGATCACACCAGAAATTCTTGGGCACCAGAAATGTTAATCAAACAATAATAAGCAGCATCTTGATGAACAGGCTGTTTATTTGAAATGAATTCATATTATGAATCAGGTTTGTTAATAAATGCACCTTTGAAAGTTGAGCATTTGAATTGCATTCGTGACATTGTAAACATTTGCATTTGAATACAATCTACAAACATTTGAATTGTCAAATACGTGAACCAATTGCGCGCATAATTATTACTGTTAGACTTACTGAGAAAAAACTGTTCTGTAGTGAGTAGTGACCAGTATCCACTGGAGATTATGACATTCGCCATCACAGGTCAGTCGTTGTCCGACGTGTGAAACAAATGAAGCCACTTTCACATTCAGTCCATTCAACATGTAATACAAGATAGCCGTGAAAGCTGCCATGTGCTAAGCCATCATTCAGAGTTCTGACACTAAGGTAATCAATGTGCCAGATCCATATAATTTAATACTTTGTATATGTTGTTGTGTCTCCAACTAAATGTTAATAAAAAGGCAATGCATTTGAAACTAATTCAGATACGTTTGCTAACGTGTAAACAAAACATTGGGATAAATTAATGCAATTGAATTTCACCACAAAACATCCACATGTTCCTGTCCAGAATTAGTGAAATCAGCACAGGCAATTAAACCACATGACACATTTGCATTCAAATTTGTTAATGTTACGATGAACATGTATGTGACTATGTACTTAAGCAAATGCTGCCTGCTGTCTGCAAATACCTGTAATAAACTCTTGGTATATGCAAACAAACTATTATTAGACATGACTGACATAATTGGACTGATGTTCCAGTTTCCTGGAATATGATAGTTTTGATACACGAGATGGTAAGTCAAGAAATGCTGGACATTCAGAATAATACCAAGTGTCAAGGCTAGAGGCAACTTACAATGTCAAAATCATATTTGTAATTCAACTACGTGTTGGCATGGCTACTGAATGCTCCGAAGTTTCACATTAAGCAGCAGTCAGATTAATACATCCTGACTTAACCCGTACACTTGAAACATTTAACTTTGAAATACAACACAATCACGGAGAAGATCAGCTACGGAAGTCACACAGTAGCCAATGAAGGAACTCAAGTAGCCAAACCTGAAGGCACTGACATAGTTCTCATAACATCGCATGCATTCAAATTCGGTGTCTGTTCATTGTAAGAAAACCACGGTCTGCATGGACATTCGGAAATGGCCGATTTGCATATCTTACCACAGTGCCGACATGCATAAGACTTCTCTCGGGTGTGTATGCGTGTATGTGTCCTCAAATGTGACACTTGTGTGAATGTCTTTTCACATATGTGACACTTATATGGCCTCTCCCCTGTGTGTACTCTCTTGTGACGGCCGAGATTTGATGAGTCACTGAAGGCACGTCCGCAGATTGGACATTTGAATGGCTGCTCACGTGTGTGCGTGCGCATGTGCAGACTCAATGCTGACACACTGCGACAGAGTTTCCGACAGATCTGACACGCATATGGTAACTCCTGCTGGTGACTGTAGCATCTGTGATCAGCTAGCTGGTCTAAAGACGTAAAGTCACATCCACAAAGGGAACACGGATGGCGCCCGGTGAAGGTATTCATGCTACGTAGCATGCTTGTTTGCATCTCTTCGATTGTTGTTTCCGTCAGATATTCAATGTCTAGTGGCTCTTGTTTACACTGAAATTCTGAAAAAATACAATTTAGTTAAATGAAAAATACAATACAATGCAAAATCTCTATTGGTCCTAAATGGGAAATTCATGTGGTAGATGTGGTTGCTTTATATAAATAAATCTTTATTTTCAGAGCAGCATAAACTATTACCAATGAAGCTTGTTTTGAAACTGGCAGTTATGGTTACTAATTGAATGTGTCTCTCACAGTGGACACTTCCAAATTGATAACAAAATACAACTAGATACAAATTGAATAAAGTAACCAAACACAATTTGTCAGGCAATAAGCCTTCAGCATATTCTTTATAGTCTTAAGAACATTATATGAAATAAAACATAGCCAGAACATTTTGTAAATGCAGATAATAAAAGTAGTTTATGCTTCTTACCATGACATTCAGATGGGACATGATTATTTCCACCTACAAAGTCAGCTATTTCTGTCTCACGGGGCTCTCCATCTACAGTGAAACTGTCTTCTTCTGTTATGCAATGTGTCGATTCCTTTGGAAATGCATTATCGTCGACGTAACTGTTCTTATCAACATTACTTCTCTTGTTAATATCACTTTTCTTGTCATCACTTCCCCCCACACCAGGTTCAATCTGTGTGTCATGATGACTGTTGGTTTCTTCCTGGCATCTGGACATGTCTTCACTCTCTGCATCACAAGTTTGGTTTGTTGTCTCGGCAAGGAACAAGTTCTTGCACAATTCTGATAGACCAGTCAGATTCAACAATATCCCAGCCTGGAGCACCTGTTCTACTTCCACAGCATCCAAAATTGTTATGTTTCCACAGTATATGAATTGCAGCAGGATTTCCCATGTGCGTTTTGCGATGCCGTTTATTTGGATGTGGATGTCACGTGACATGAGGCGTGTCTTCAGCACTGGACTTGCAGCAGCAAGAATGCATGCATGTGCTGTGAACACGTGACCATTGTCAGCGAGGATGATTGTATCACAGAAAGCCTTGCGTTGTCGCATGTCATCCAGCATGTTACACAATGCCGTATTCCACCCATTGTCCTGTTTCTGTGTTAACGTCATTGCCCACGCAGTTGTATAGATACTTGTGCCAGGACTATGTCTGTGTGAGATGCTCCCTAAAAGAAAATAATTACATGTGTTTAATGATATGGACTACCTGACTCATTACGGAAATCAACCATTGAAGAAAACAATTATTAAGAATATGGTCTACGACTACAATTTAGTAATTTTTTAAATTTATCAAATACCACATCATAATGAGTTAGTATTTATTTTGGTTTTAGTATATGACATTCCTAAGTAGAGCGATTCTTGAAGTGGACAATCAATAAACCACAATGACAGGCAACTGTCAAGCACTCCTTAACAATGTATTATGCTGAAGTTGGACGTGATCTTGAGAGTAGTAGTCAGCAACTCGGATGAGATGCTCTCAAAACGTCAGAGCGATAATACAACATGGTAACACAAATGCATGTAACAAATGTAAACTATTTGATTGAAAGCCGCATATTGTATACCTAAACACGTTTTTCTTGTAGACTGCACGGCAGCAACCTAAATGCAACAGTTTGGTGCACACACCAACAAAACAGATAGCATAAACATAGGAAAACCGACAAGGAAGATGCCTCCACCAGATGGCGCAAAATACCTTTGATTGCAGTACGGTGGCCGTACGCGTTACCAGCTAATTACAAGCAAGAACATAGGAATACATAATTGTTATTGCCTGTTGACATTTCCTGATCAATTATATTTCTCCGGTGACCAAAAAATCCACGAGATAAATTTAGCGCTCTATTGCGCAAGAATATATTTATTTGAGAAAAAAATTGAGAAAAAAGGTATATGCATACACCATTTAAAAAAAATCTGATGAATCGATCGAGAAATCATGCCAATGAACTGATTGCTCTATAAGCATTGCGCATGATCTAGTAATTTGGTGGACCCTTTAATCTTACTCTATTAGTTTTATTTTAAGACAATTTTTAAGTGTAGTTTTACATTTTATTTCCATTCAATAAACGTGTATTCGTGAGAAAAAAATACAAATTAAATTTAGTGCAGTTGTTTGTAATCAGTAAGTGTATTTAAAATAGCTAGATTTACATTATGTAAAAGTGAGAATAGTCCTGAATGTGTTTATAAAAATAGTATTGTAAAGCGCTCACATACACACGCATGAAAGAAACATGAGGCGTAACAACGTTTATCATGATAGCATAACAAGGAAAATGGTCTTATGACGGTGATTCCCAACAACGATGGATCTGCCTCTGTCAGCCGATGTTTTAGAAGGATTGCAACTTGTAGCGGACAGTACACATATACCAGACAGTAGTTTCACCGATTTTGTTGTTGGTGTATGCGAAAGTCTGTACGACGACAGTAAACGGGATGCTGTTATTGGTAGGTACCATACTATCGCCCAGTCTGGGTACGCCTACTACGCTAGTCACTACCGTACCGGTCCGTCACTACTACACCAACGCCGCTACAGGCTACATGACCCGGTGGTCGTGCGGTAGAGCACCGCACTGTCAATTGAGGTGGTTCAATCCCACCTACCGCTGTTTCGAAAGTTAGGCAATTTCGATCACCCCACATTTGCCTGTGTCTTTCGGAAGATACACTAAAAGCTGGTGGTCCCTTCTGTCTGATGTCTATGCCAGGGGAAGTAAAATATCCCACACAGGGGGTAAATGTGCATTAGCCCAAGTTTGGGATGTTTGGAGGTAAACCACCTAAGACCAGGTGCATAGTAATTTAAGTGTAGACAGCAAGCATGGCCTTGAAACAGTCCATGGACTTGGTCATCACTACCTCCAGGGGCAGGCTGTTCCATTCAGGTATGATCCGCGGGAAGAATGACATCTGTTTGTACTGTATCCTACAGGACGAGATGTCGTAGCTGCAGGTGTTGTTCTTTCTATGCCTCGTTTTTTTAAAATTTTCTGTCTGGCTTTTTTTGCAGGAGGTGGGCAGTCCTATGGGTTGACAAGAAATTGTGGGGCTGTTTGTAGAACCCTCTAAGCGGCTTTTTTATTTTTCTGGAGTGTGGGTTTTCAGTAGTGAGGGCCCGAAAAATGGCCTGGAAAACAAAGGGTTTTTATGGGGCTGTTTGTATGCCCATTTCCTTTTTGTTTTCTCTGTTTCTGGATTTTTAGATTTCCCAGAAGGGAATTTAAATTTCATATTTTTTTTTTTTTTTTTTTTTTTTTGCTTTGTTGGTGATGATGTTTATGTGGGATCCCCAATTCAGGTTGTCTTAGGATGTTAATGCCGAGATATTTTGTAGTACTGAGAAACTACTGACATTTTGTAAGGTATGTTCATTTCGCTGATATAATGGTACAATCTTCTTCCTCTTGCGGGTGGCACTCAGTGCACACTATTTCTGCAGATGGAAATTCATAGTCCATTGTTTCTCCTAGGTGGAAAGGGTACTGAGGTCTTTTTTTAATTGTGTTGCTGCACAATGTGTCATTAGTGAACAAACAAACTTTGGATTTGGCTACTCAAAACATCACAAGAATACTAATCATGAGGTCACTGCACAACTGACCTTTCTGTTGTGTTGCAGAAAACATAGAACTTACCTAAAAAAGATATTTAATTTATATATTTCTTTGTTGAGAATGAGTACAATATATCATGCAAGTTGAGTTGAGTACTAGCATATCGACATATATTGCCTGTTCTATTGGCAGTGAACAGTTATGGCACAATAGTATAAATTGCAATTTCAGAACACCAAAAAGTAACATATTACAGTGTTTGTGGAATCAAAGTTATAAATATTAATGATTAGCTACTTGTTGACATAACCTGCAGTATGGTTAGTTGATCATGTTGTCTTGTTTGTAGAAAACACTGCTCTTTCATCAGTTGACGTGGCAGTTCTGAAGGAGGCGTACTCTTCTGTCGCCACATTCTTACTGGAGGCAGTGAAGGCTGATCAGAATGTGGACAGTCTCAGGTTACCATTTATTTTAATATATATATATATATATAATTATGTATATTATTTATTTAAAAATAATAATTTAATAATCATGTTATTTAAAACTATTTTGTCTAAAGCTTTTTTGTTTACATGTATGTAAGAATATGTTAGGTGATGATGGCCCTATTGAAAGTCACAATGTATCATATGACATTGCTACCACTATGTTTTTATTCTTATTTTTAGTGGGAAAATAAGAAAACAATAAGGCAAGAGACCACTTATATTATTTGTATGAATTTAATTTTCTTGAATTCACTGCAAGAGAAACTGCCAGATGCATATTGTCTTTCCTCATTGCACATGTCTATTACTTTGTGTTGCAAATATAGCAAATATTTCTATGAGCAGAAAAATGTATACCTGGGGTGTCCTGTCTATTTGGTGACATAGAGTACCAGGCCGTGTATTCAGTTTAACTTCTACATAATAAAATAGTTCTGTATATGTGATATTGTCTTTTGCAGCCATCTTTTAGAAGATGCCAAATTCAGTCCTGACAGGATTGCATTATTCAATAAAATATACACAGTAAGTATGGATCGGTAGCTTTATTTTTATATGTCAAATGGTAGCTAACACACAGGCACAATCTCACACCCTCTATCTCCCTCTATTTGTGAAGAAGCCTTGACTAATACTCTGTTTGTATTTTCTATTATATTGCATAAGTAACACATTTGATGTGCTATTGTGAAGAAGTGCTTATGGTTTTAGACAATGGTTATAAAATATATATATTAACGCCAGGAATAATCTTTAAAAAATCGCCCTCACCACATTTTCCATGTCCTCAAGAAATGTCTCCCTCAGGTTGAGCATCAGTCATCTACAAAATACAAATGACTACAACCCAGGCAAAGATCTTCCTTGCAATGAGGGATTGCTAAAGAGAAGAAGAATGTCAATTATAATAATATAAATGTCGTGTTGGTTCCTTTGTTTTAGGAGCAGAAACCACACCTACAAATATTACTGTCGAGGTCAGTGTATTTTATGTTAGAAGAATGTCATTACTATGACTTTTAAGAATTACAAATGTATGACTTTCGAACCAAAAAGCAATATCTACAGTTACTTACGTATGTTTTAATTAAATTACATTCAGTCCACACCAAATTATTATGAATTCTTGATTGACAGTGAAAATATTCACAATGTTGTTGTCTTTAATTTCCTGTAATGTTGATTTAATAGGCACATTCTTATTCTGCACTACTACAGTTAGTGTTGAACAGTTACAATCATCTTTGGGCAGTAAAATTTTTTTAATTATACAATTTGTTAAGTAGTCCTGCTAATACAGTCACCTTGTTATTAAGGCAACATTGACTTCAAACGTGACCTTAGTATTAACGTTCCGTTTGAAAAGTCTTGCTTTATGACTTACAAGCAACATACATTTACACAAACTTGTGTTGAGAGAACGCCAAGGTATAGATCTCATAGGAAGGAGGGACACAAATTATGTGGCTATGCAGAATGTTTAATACAATGTCATGTATTGTTATCTTGTAGTGTTGGTAGGACTCACCCACACATTGTAGACGTTGATTGGAGGCTAGACTACTGCCTCAAGGTACGTCATGGTGTTGTCTACTTGAAATATATGAATGTTTGAAGATTTGTAGTGACTAACAGTTACATTTTCAAGATTGAAGCTCACGACTGGACACAATATTATGTTATTTACCCTTTTAAACATAACAAATATTACATATTTATTAAATTAAATATTCTGAAATTTTACAATATTATGTAAGGAAACGCAGAAATATTTGGTGTTGATTTTTATGTGATAATACGGAATGTACAGAAATTAATTAATTTAACAGTTTGGAATTTAACAATATGTATCACATATTATGTAAGGAAATACAGAAGTATTTGGTATTGCTTTTTACATGATGATAATAATAAAGTGTATTGCAGATTATGTACAGAAAGTTATGTTGGTTTTTATGTTATAAATTCCAAAAGGTAACAATGTATCACATTTTGTTTGACATTTGACAAATCTTGTGTTTTAGAACAATCAAGTTGACAGAGTGAATGAACCAACATTTCTTATATCGCTCAAAACTCAGGTAAGCCATTATTATCTTGTTTAATAAACTGATAAACTATGCAAATTACATGTTACAAGAAACAATAAAATCAGTATCAGTCTCCACCTTTTGGTTTCAGGATAGTTGCCTTGGTCAGCCAGGGAGTAGTGTGCAAATTATCTTGGTCAGTCTGGAGGACAAGACACTGCTCTGTATAAGAACTCGGCTTTACTTTAATTTCATAACTTTATATACCAATTTTCTGGATTGGTATCTGAGCTACATCAATCATCCACTTGAGGATGTTTTATTTAACTTATATTTCATAAAATTCTAAAATTGATGTCATTGCATAGCATTATGTAGAGATCTGTCCACCCATCATATGGACAGGTAAAACCAAGTATGGATAAGAAATATAATTGGATCGGTAAGAAACATACAGAAAAAAAATTCTTCCAAAATCATAGATATTCAAACAAGATTTCATATTTCACAACTAATATTTTGTTTTTCACATCAGCATTTCAACCACCATCGGTGGCCGTCATTAGGAACAGTATCTTCACTGCTAGCAGACTGTCCCAAACGTGACTGGGTCTGTAGCCCCCCTCGTCTCTGTTCATAGTTGGTGCAATCTTTCTAATCTAGATGACTTCTTTAATCCATCACACATCTGTCTGTCTCTCTTTCCACCACTTTTGTCCCCCCCCCAGTCTATCACACGGTTATGTCTGTCTGCATGGTCTGTTATTGTCACTTTTGTTGTAAAATGTCGACTTGTGATTGTTTCAACTTCTTTCTTGTGTTCATCTAGTCTCATGCCAAATGTTCGTTTGGTTTCACCAGACGAACTTGTGAAAAACTAAGAAATATACTAGTTCATCCAAAAGGTAAAGTGGAAGACAGAAGTAAGACTGACTGCGTATACCAAATCCAATGCATGACCTGCGATATGTCTTACATTGGTTACAAAAATGATTAGTTGTGAAATAAGAAATCTTGTTTGAACATTTTATTTTTCCAGCTTGATGAATATTTTCACTAATATCATAGATATTGTCAGTTGTGAAAATATGTGTCACACGTGTTTGTAGTTTATATTAGGTTATAATTAAACATCTCGAATGGCTTCTACATATATATGAGCAACATGCACATGTCTACCATAAAACATGAAATTGATATCCTACATAAAGCCATGTGCCTTCAAAAACATAAATAAATATGTGTGTCTATAGCAGATCTTTGCTAGTGTTAAATATGTAGTAATTGTTGTAGCGGAGTGGGCAGTTGGAGTTAGAACCAGTGCAGCTGGCCTGTACCCAGGAACAACTGCAGGTAGGGACACCATCACTGCCACTAGTTAAGCAGTTGCATTGGTTTCCAGTTGTATATCAAATTAAATTGGCTACTGTTACATACCATACTCTTTCTACCATACTCTTTCTAGTTAATCTGCTACATTTCTCTGATATCCCTAGGACACTTAGATCACATTTGTCCCCCCCCGAATGTTTTCCCCCTAAAATTAAGCTAAAACATGCTTTCTCTGCAGCAGCACCAACAATCTGGAATCAACTCCCTATTACAATTAAATCTTCTGAAACTGTAGCCAACTTTTGTATAAAAAAAAACATAGTTGTTTAAAATTGCTTTCCACAATAAATGTTTGGCCTCATTTATGATTACGCCAAATGATTTTGTTTGTTGCGCCTGAGTTTGAATTTTCAAGATATAGGCGCTATAGAAGTGTTACAATTGTTATTAACAGTACACTTACAGTGTGATTAAGGAAGTGTTGTGTGAAGGTAATAACTGTCAGTGAATGATGTGCTTCTGAAGTCACTGCTTGTTTTATCACCCATTTATTTGGACACCCAATATCTTGGCTGTAATCATGTTTGTCATACTTGTTTGTTTAGCCAAGCAGAGAATGATAAATTCTTTGCTGCACTGATTTATTTCCCGTTCAATGTAACATAGAAGAGTAATATTTATTAAAAAAGAATAGTTTGTATTCTAATAATAGTAATTATGAATTGGTTTTGCAGGATCTGGTCACGAAGTTGCGCGATGCATGCAAAAGTTTAGAGAGAACAAGTGAAATGTAGATGTGCTCAATACTGTTAATAAAACTTACAGAATTATAGACACCATGTAATGTATTACAGTGTCTAAATACACATCACCAATATCAGTGCAATCTAATTAAAGTAAAACAACAGTAATTTTGATAAATAGACAATGTATAGAACCAGGTTTGAAAATATATAAGTAGTGTAGATGTGTGTAGAAGGCTATTACAGGGTTGAGAAATCCTGCAAGTCAGATTGGTGACATTATTTAATCAGTAACGTGACTTTGTATTACTGCCTTATTGTGAGAGTACGTAATAATTATAATGGCTGCTGTCACAATGCTCCTCGCTTGTTATTAATGCACAAAATAAAATGTTCACTGTCCATTGATAAAGTGACTGAGGTTTCAGCATTGATGTTACAAGATTATTAACAAAGGATGACATGTTAATTGTGTGTATATTTTTAAGTAAAAGCTTTATTTTCTGATGGCAACCATGTCACGTGATAAGTCTTGATTTTCAGTGGGCCATATCATCCAACACTCTTACATATATACATACATACATACAATAAAGCTTTTGATAAAATATACAGTTTATGATAATACTAATAAAATCATAATAGTATTAAATAAATAAATGTGTAACTAAATGTAACTAAACCATAATTACTAAAACAATACATAATTTTTTTATTAAGAATTAATTAAGATATATATATATATATAGTATACACATCATCATTGAATCTTCATTTGCAAAGCAGAGCCACGATGACACATAATATTTATTATGACATTATTTAAAAAAACAATAAATTTATATAAAAATGCTGATATTATTATTACTCTTATTACTCGGGTCACAATAATATCCCATCTAAATATGTAAGGTTCTTTTACAAGCAACCATTGAGGATGACAATCATCCTGGTAGTAACCACCCTCAAGTGCCAGCATAGAACGGTTGGCTTAGTGCTGATGTCCTGACATAGGCCGAGTAGTTGAAGGAGACCTCTTTAGGTAGTAATATTATTGTACTTGTAGCCTCAACACACGGACTAGTCAGTTAACAGAACTTTGCCAAAATTGGTGTATCAAGGAGATTACATCAACCAATGGGACGTTTCAACCAACCTTCCTTATCCTGTGGCCTGCTGCCTGTATTGCTTTCTTTTCTCCTCTACTGCACCATGTGACCATGGGTGCCAACGTCAATGGGACAAAAACAAATGGAATTCCACTGCAATCCTTAAATGATGACACAACCACTGATACAGTAACAAGTATGTGTTCTTTATTACTGTTTCTCACAAATACAATATTTTTATGTATGGCTTGAACATTGTGAAAACCTAACAAAGATAACAAACTAGAAAACCAGACCAGAGACCAGAATTGGACAAACAATAAAAATGTCAGTTCTGAAAACAAGAAACCGCTAATATTGTGTTTTACAATATCGTTCAAGATAATCGACGCAATGTTCACAAAATCGGATTCACTTCCAGTTTATTCATTTACATTGGGTACTGGATGACATAAACCACTCATGGGCAACAGTTCAGCCAAAGGTGATTACCCTGGACAAAGCCTCTAGTCTATGGTAATTTACAAACTAGCATGCTGCAGCAGGAACACATTTATTTATTTTGGTCTGGCCACACGTTATCGACAGAGCCAGATTACAAAATCCATGAAATCCATTAAAAATGAGAACAGTTGATTTGATCTTATCCTTGTTACCCAGATGTACAGCCTTGAGCCTGGCACACTTTTTGGGTAGTTTTATAAAATACACCCCCTCCTTTTTTATCATTTGTAGTTTAAATCCACAGCATAAAATGGATTTATGTAACAAAAAAACATTGATGTCTAGAAATGGTCAAATGGACGTGAGTGTATTTTGGAATCTGGTTCTTGAAATATGAATAAAGATTCTGTGTACAATAAAGCAGCTAGACTATGTGAGGCGCTTGGCTTTGTTGTAGAGAGAATCCACCACTTTCCCCATGCTCTGTATTGTCTCCAGTGTGTTCTTGTAGGTCTCGTCGACTGGCGTCTCATCAAAGATGATCAATACACCTTCACCCTGGTCGAGAATGCCTGCGGGGCACAGATGTAAAACTATCAAAATTGACATTTACATTAGGTTGGATTTAGTCACCAGTTGGCTTTACATGTTTGAAATGGCCCAATGTGCTCCTCCGAAAATATGCCACTCGACAGTTAAATCAGGAAACATATAATTTTTTTGAAACCTGTCATTAATTTAACCAGTTTGGTCAACTATCCACTGCTTATGTACTTTACTTCTTGTAAACACCTACACGTAGCTGCCATCTTCAGTAGGACAATATTTTGTAAGTAGACATCACTGTGTTTCCACTCACCACTGAATTTCTTGTCGAGAATCATTTGAGATAGTTTCTTTTCCACAGTATCCTGCAGATAAAATACATCCTTTATGAGAAATGTCACCTCACAATATCAGAACATTAGTAATGCACTATTACGCTTGTCACAACTGGAATTATTACAAGTATATTGTTTATTCATAAAAAACTATTAAGTTTTCTAAATATAAATTATAGTGTATGCTTTAATGACTGTCTGGATATTTTGTATGACTGACAAAGATGTGGTGACAAGTGACAACTCTAATTACTTTTTCAGGTAGTGTGATTTAACCACTGTTATTACTTTACGGCTGATGACATTGCTGGATATACAGGAAATTAATCAGTCGTAACTACAACATAACCTTAAAACCAGAATCAATAAAAAGACAATTTGCTAGTAATGAGAACTACTGGTACACATTTACAGAGATCCTGACTGAAGATGCTATCTAAGCTTGCGTCCAACTTACAACAGGCAGCTTGATGAGAGAAGCCACATGGTCGACCTGCAACCACAACAGTCATGGTTTAGTGTCATTACATGCCAGCAAGATGGGTGTCATTTGAGAGTACTGCAAACCACAATCAATATTCACTGGAAACATCATTCAACTAACATAGAATTCTACAGATATCATAAAATTACAATTATCTTAGATGGATTTCACAGAAAGATAAGTAGTCACAGTGTCCGTTCATCCAAACTACGCAGACCTGTGATGTTAGTTCATTGCTGACCAGCAAATGTTTTAAAATTTGCATCTGACTGTCGTGATCAATTGGGGACCACTGTCTGCACCTACCTGCACCCGGGAGAATGGCTCTATGATGCGACACAGGTTCTGCTCCAGCAGGTTGTCGTAGAGTGAATCGAGGTGGGAGCGTACGATTGGGTCGTCCTCCAGCTCCATCTTGTATTTGGTGAGAGTCTGTGGGCAACAGGGGGGTGTCAGGGAGACACGCAGGGCATGGGAAGAGAGGGCAGTGGGAAAATACAGAACAGCTGTGGGAAACAGGAACTATAAAACATGTTCCTTCACAGATAACTCGCTGCAACTTGGTTTGGTTCGAATTACACAATCACTAATTATTATTGTAAAATGTTACTTTCAATTATAGTATCCAAACATTTATTACAGGTTATATGAAATAATGTTTAATTACATGGTATTACTGTGTTTAATTTTCTTATTTTGTATTTAATTGGCAATAATGGACTTTGTGATGGTTGTATCTTAAATAATGTCTTAAGGCAAGTATTTGATATGAAAAAATACTGTATTTAATCGTGATCTATGAAACTCACAATTACATAAAATAATATTGATTGAATTAATGGATAACTTCAAAACAGAAACAATTATTAATTGCATTTTGCCTGCAACCAACAATTACATAACTAATTTTTGCATTGATTGGAAACATAATTAAACTAAGACCTGTTCTTTCAAGGACCAACAAGAACAATTATGTAAATAGACCCACCATTGCCAAAACCGTTTTCAAAGAAAATTTAATCACACATTTTGTGAGATGTCAAAGTGATATGCATACATTAACACTCGGATATTGGACACTTGTTTTGGCAACCAATCAGAAATTATCTGTGACCTACCGCTTGGAAGTCAGCTAGTGACCTCTTGTGGCTCGCCTGTGCGATACTCTTCATGGCTTCCACACTTGGTCCGCTGTACTTGAGGGCAAGTTTACCACTGACAATGATCTGAACTTCATCAGCGCTGGGACAAATAACACATTGTTTCCACAATATATCAGTGCTTTATTTGGAATTGTGTAATCACATACAACATCAACAACCATGATAATCAACAAAATAATATACAATTCTAGGGTGACAGCAGAGCCAATTTAGGACCGGGTTGTTTAAAGGTTTCAATGTGAGCTAATGATTAAGATAAGTAAACTGGTATATTACTAACAAAAGAACTACAATTTGTATTGTCAACAATGATTTCACGTTTAATGTGTTGTTTACTACATATCTATGAATTGTATTTGTGCTGGGAATTTCAATGTAAATCACCATACCTGTTGAGCATGATTTTGCTGAGCAGCATGTACTTGAGGGCCACAATAGCCTTCGGGCTGTCGATGGAATCATAGCCCTCGAATGCCTCGTAGAAGTATGAGAATGCTGTCTTGAAGTCTTTCTCATCAGCAGCATGGAGGATGCCTGTTGTGTACAGCTCATCATCAGACGTAGCACTAAGATTTCTGTTTGAGATTTTATACACATCTTACTCCTGTGAAACTCTAAACCAACGATTGTATCCTGGAAGTGTAACACTCACTAACATCTATTTTGAAACACAAGTAACTAAAAATGTCTTGCAACAAATACCCTTGGTGAAAAAAACTTTCATGGCAAAACATATGAGCTGTTACATTTATTAGGGGAAGGTTTGGCCAGTTTGGGGTTAAGCTGTTGGAGTTTGAAACATAATAAATACATTGATCTGCCACCCGTTTAGTTCTTTCAATGAGTTCTTTCTGGTGGTTTCAGGCTCTGTTACATTTGTGAAATTATTTCCAGTGGGTCTGGTGCCATTCTCTCTGACCTCTCACAAGTTATCTTTGCATTATACAGTGCAGTCAAACTGTTAGTCCAACTGGCTGATCTATATAAATTTCATAATTTTGAAACACGTGCCACAATTACAATACTACAATGACACAAGGCTACAAATCACTCGATTGCATGTACATGCATATGATGTAAAGTGATGATAAAGACCGCAGTGCCACCTACCAGACTGGAGATCAAGTGCTGCCTGTAACTTTGGCGGGCAGTAAATTCCATTGGCCGTTGTCCGACCCGAAGTAAGTGCCGCCCTGGTGAGAAAAAACAACACCAATGTAGTATATTTTATTTAATATGGGTAGTTTGTTTCCAAATTTGCATTTTAATTCTTTCGACAACCTGCAAGAAAAAACTTGTTCCATGTATAATTGTGTCTACCCCATCACAATATTGCTTATTTTCAAGGAAAGTAATCTTACATTACATTTTACTAATCCAATTTAAAATAGGGGTCACAGCAGCACTGGTTATTCGTTTCCACCATGAATTTTCCCCATCAAAAAGCATTTTTACAAATCGGCACTGTTCCTGTGGTTACTCTCTACACCAAGCTCCACCCCAGTGATTAGTTCCACTTATTCAAGCAGCAGTACCTGGACTTGGGCAGGTTGCTGAGGGCGTGGTACACCCGACTCTCCAGCAACTGTACTTCCACCAACAGGGCCTTGTCATCCAGCTTCTTCAGTTCTCTCAATAGTATCGAACCTAGAACCAGATATAACAAATACTAACATCACATCTGTTTTGGTCGAATAGTATTCCATGACAAATCCATCACCTTCAGACATAATTATTGTCTTAATTTGAACTACAAAGAACTGAACTACTGTGCATACAGTATAATATCTATATCTCTAATATGCTCTCATACAGACATTTTGAAACAATATCTCTTATATGGACATGTGAATATTCAACATAACTTTTAAATATTTAGAGCTAGAGGAATAAGAGGATTGAGTCATTTTAGAATGCTGCCTGCTATCTGTATTAATATATATATATATATATATATATACAAATATATATATGTATATATACAAACTGTATATGCATCAAGTATCAATCAATTTATTTCAAAACACAAATTAAGTAAATAATAAGTCACATGTATGAATAATATGCAATGAAGAAATAAGTTTTGACTTGAAATTAAACATTTATAAGTGTCTAACCCTGTGAACACTTGATAAAAATAATAAGTGACAATGCTTAGTATTAATTACAATTGTGCAGTTACACCATAAATAAACATGTATACACAAAAAAGATTCACTTGCCGTGATATTGATGTATGTTTACATGATATATTTACTTACGAGTATATTAACATAATGATGTTTAAATATATATCTTGACATTATGCTAACAAGCAATGCATGAAGCGAGTTCCAAGTACAGGTATGGACATTACTCTCATAATATACGAACATTTTCTCTCATAAATTGCTATGTTCAGCGAGCAGAATATAATAACTGTTGAAGATCGTTTGGTAAAACATTATGATAGACATCAAACATAAATAAAATAGTTTATATATATATATATATATATATATATATTAATACATGTGTGTGTACGTGCTTGCGTGTGTTCAACATGCTCATAATATACGAACATTTTCTCTCTCATAAATTGATATGTTCAGCGAGCAGAATATAATAACTGTTGAAGATCGTTTGGTAAAACATTATGATAGACATAAACATAAATAAAATAGTTTATATATATATATTAATACATGTGTGTGTACGTGCTTGCGTGTGTTCAACATGCTGGCTTTCATCTATGCACAACATGTGACAGTTAGACAAAGTGTAACATGAAGGTCTTACCCAGTGAAAGGGCTTCAGTGTAGGCGCCAGTGTCACAGTAGAGAGCAATGAGCCGGGCCTGAAGGGCTTGACGCAGGAATGTTCTTTTCTCCTCCTTTGCCCAGTCAATGCACTCAATACACAGTTCCACCTGACAACAAATATCACACGTTTCACATATCTGTTTTGTTATCAGAAGACATTTTATACAATAGTCTCCAATTTATAAATTGACACTGAATGTTTTGATGTTACAAATATCTGCAAGATAACTCAGTGTCAAACAATCATGGTTATGTTTAGACTAATCAGTAGCATTGCCTGAAACACTATTTATTTGTCAAGCCAGGATGCCTGATTTATATTGTTATGTCCCTAAGAGTACAACGCAATTTTCTGCAGCACTTTGAAACTGCCCTAAGGTTCAAGTTAGCTACTATTAAAATCCATGGGAGAACATCTTATATGTTGGCCCACTTGGCATTCTTCTTATGAAGGGATATTCATGATAATCTGAGTAGCAACAGGGAGAAGTGTTAAATGACCCCTCACCTCTTTGCCTGTGGCTGCCTCCATGTCAAGGAACTTGTCCACCAGGGCTCGCACCAGCTTTGCAGCCTTCGCCTTGCTGATGAGTGTCAGAAATGGCCTACTGAACTTGATCAGACTTGCAAGCTCTACATGTATAGAAAACACACCGAAAGTTACAGTTGTTTATGCATATGGCATTGGTAAAATCCTGCTGTAGTTGTAGTTGTCTGTGATATGTTGCCACTTAACGAAAGCATGTTATGTGGTCTATGTTACAGGGGCATCTCATGGTCACTGCTGTCAGCATGTTTAAAAAAAACACTGTTTCAACAGAGATATGTAATCTAAGTGTAATAATGTCATCACAATGCTCCATACAAATACAATACAATGAACACAAGCCACACCTTCTGCCTGGCCTGTGGTCTTGAGCAGTGTGCCCAGCTCCATGATCGCCATTTCCTTGATCTTGATGCCTTCTTCATCTGCATTGTCCAACTCCTCTTTGACTGCACACAATAAGAATACAGACAGGTCTGTTCGTTACTGCTGTTATAATTAATAGATTATATCAATTCTTACAGGCCCTTTTATGGCTGTTTAGGCATTCCTGCCTTTTAACTTTTGTTCAGACTGTGTGCACACGTCTATGTTTGGAACAATCCATAGAGGTGGTGTAGTATAGAAAGTTTTTATAAGATGGTTTTCCCATAATTTATAAATGTTTTTCCTTAAACGACTGGAGTGATGCAGCATCAACCACAGATCATGGGATACTATTCCAAACATCATTTTTTTCTAATGTGTACTCAGCGCCTTTCTTTAAATATTTTAGGTTGTGTCCTCTTGTTTTTGAATAATTTTCCCTCAATATAAAAAACTGATGTAAAAGCAGAATCATATTTTCCTGTTACTATTTATATCTCCCCTAATGTGACGGTGTGAAAGAGTAGGTAGTTTTAATCTTTGCAGGTGTTCTTTATAATTTAGTTCTTTGTATCTGGAAATTAGTTTAGTTGCTCGACTGTGAAAAAAATTTCAACCACTGTAATATGTTTCATTAAATAACCTGGGCTCCATACGTGGCCAATGATTGGTTCATTTTTCAGATTTATTTATTACAGATTGGTGAACATGTTGATTACACACATAAAAATAAGTGAACATATATATACAATTAGCAACACCTTCATCACAATATACCACTCACTGACAGTGTTTCTGTACTTAGTTTTATACATCTGTCCTGACACATAATCATGAATATCAAATCAAGATCCGCTGTAGACGTGTTGAAACATCACTTGTTTCAAAATGTTTGCTATAAAATGAGTACGTTTAATTGTTCTGCAAAACTACTAATGTTACAATCACAATGGCAGTACCATTACCAGCAAATAAATTTCTGACATGAAGCAGGGGTCAAACAAAAAATGAAATAATAAACTGAGAATAAAGTCATACACAATTAATTATCCTCCTCATTATATATTTCTGGTCATAACTAACGCAACGGTATTCAACATAATACGTTATAATGCAAAAAATGCGGGCGATGATAGAGCATCCTGTCGCCATTCATAGCATGACTCAGCTTGGACGGCAACACTTGTATTTTGCTGTACAACTAGTCAAATAAACGAAACTGGAAGCCGGTGGTGACTGTAGTTAGTCTATCATTATATACTGAACACTTACCAATTCTTCCAAACTGTACGACTGCTTGCTTTGGGTTCGTTTCAGCTAAAGCTAGCGCTCTTTCAAACTCTGTGCTCATCATTTTGCCTAATTGAGTGATAAAGAATCGATAGGTGGCGTACATATTGTGTAATTTTCGTATGTCCGCTAGAGGGCAGCCGGGGGATGAGGTTCTTGTGAACGCCACTACCGATTTTACTGCTGCCACGTTGTGGCGTCCCTTGCATACCCTCTGGCGTTGATCCCTAGCTGACTTATTAATATTATTATAATGCGTTGCTAGCGTCAACGAACAATCGAAAAAGACGTCATTGTTATCTATGAACGTCCATCATGTAGGTCGCAAACGAGACGATATGACCAGTGGCGTAACCAGAGGGGGGGCCGGAGGGGGGCATGGCCCCCAATCCCGGAAAAAATTAGGATGGTGGAGAACGGATTACCAATAACTGGCTGCCTAATCCAATAACTGGCTGCCTGATTAATAGAGTCACAAAGTACAGTGGGTTTCAGGATGCCTGTGTAGTACTTCTTTCCCAGTCTTACCATTTAACACACATATTTCATAACTCAAATAGGATTAAGTTGTGAATTATTCATTTCTGTCGTTGGCTGCAGCATAAGAATACACCTGTAGAGCAATGACAATGTCATTGTTTTCAATGTGCGTGATGGCTAATGGCTATTAAAGATTCAAAATAATAGTTGGCCGGTTACTAGACTTGCGTCAAATTGCATTTTTTTGTTATTATTTTCTTGGCATCACTGTCGTCAGGGGTGCATGAGTTGACCATGATTTCTTTTTCCATTGTCTTTTTTCTTCCTCTCACTTTTCTCTTACTACGTTCTCTGCCAGTAGTCTCCAATTCCTTCTCTCTATCATTTTTACATTCTTCTCCCACTCTTTCTAGGTCACTTTCAATGCAACCCCCGTCACAATTTCGGTCTTCCTCGGCTCCATTTCCCCTCCACCTTTTGGACACATGTTCTCTTTGCCAGTTTTTCATCTGCCATTTTTTCTACATGACCAGCCGATGCGCTCCTCACCAATTTCTTCTTAGAACTTTCCTCCACTCTCGTGTCATCCATTTTCTCTGCTCAGCTCTCTTAACTCCCATCATGATTATTCTTACCAGGTTGTTTTTCGCAAATCTGGATCTTCTCCAGTTGTTTCTTTGTTAGTGCTATCGTTTTTAATGCATTCATGTATGCCGGCGTAACACACGAGCTGAGCACATTTCCTTTACGTTTACGTGAGATGCATCTATCTCCCATCACCTCTTCGACTTTCCTCCAAGCGTTTGCCCCGACTCATTGTGACTAAACTAATTAGTCTAGTGGATTTTGCACTGGGAAAATGCCACGTCCTATCATGAATTTATAAATTGTAATATGCAACGTTATATGTTGTGAAGTTACTGGTTGAACGCCAACAGCACATCATCCATATTAAGGTAGGGATTTATAATTATTGTTTCATCAGAGTGAACGACTACTTGTACGTGTTAGTATTTGTCATGGTTTTTGTCAGTAGTTTTGGGAAAGAATAGTGAGGAATGTGATGGTTAGCTAGCTATAGGTTGATGTTATGTAGGGGCTTTGGGTTCGCGCCTCTCTAATAATAATGTGTCGTTTCTCCTTTCTAACCTTGACGCCAGCTACATTGGTCAGTAAACTTGTCGTTATGTCGGAATTCATTTTAAGCGAGTTGTTTTTATATATATATATATATATATATATATATATATATATATATAGTTTGCTTGATTGATTGTCGGGTGGCCCCCTCCAATGCAAAATCCTGGCTACGCCACTGGGTATATGACTACCTATGCCATTGACCAAGGTTAGACCCTAATGATCCCCTCCTTCCTTCAGAAGCGTGATGTACTTTGTGGATAATCCTATATTGTTTGCACGTAGTCAAGCACCCATTACACCCCGTGTCACAACAAACTATTCAAATCGTACAAATCCGAAGAAATGTCAAAAAGTCCAGCAGTTTGAGAACCAATAGCACCTTGAGAATTCACAACGGTTTCTCTTCAATGTAACAATTCAAACCAATTACCTTAACTGCATAGTTTCCACAGCCGGATCCAGAATCTTTAGAATAGTTTGTGTTTTTTGTAGATCTTTTTACTTATAAAGGGGGACATACAACGTGCTTGCCTGGCACGTTGTGTGCCTCCCTCTTTGTTTAGTTTGGAAGAACGAAGTTGTGGCAGCACAGCGCTAGGAACTATATTTTTAACAACATCAAAATGCTGCATAGAGTCTGGAAATACCATTAGTACGGAGGCTACGCTCCTTCAGATACAGTATATAAAATTACAAGAATGGAGAAAAACCGCCTGCCAACGCCTACGATTGCACGTACATTGCGTCATACATACGTAGGCTAAAACCTAGACGCCTAGATTGAATTATACAAAGGCAGCACATATATACATGTCCTACCGGTCCGTTGGGATAACGATCCAATGAGAGAGAGGGGGGAGAATGAAAGAGAGAATGGGAGAAACAGAGGAAGAGAGAGGGCGAGAAAGATAATTGGAGAAACAGAGAAAGAGGAAAGGGGGAGAAAGAGAGTGCGGGTAAAGAGAGAGACAGAGGGGGGGGGAGAGAAATAGAGTAAATATAAAGAAGAGAAAGAATGAGAGATAATGATATATATATATATATATATATATATATATATATAATATATAATAGAGAGAGAGAGAGAGAGAGAGAGAGAGAGAGAGAGAGAGAGAGAGAGAGAGAGAGAGAGAGAGACTGAGACTATATTTATTGCCACTTCTGAAAGGCAATATGTGGGGTGAACGAAATTGCTTTAGATTCTAAATCAATCCATTCTCCCATCGATATATAAACAGTCCGGCATTCTATCGCGCAACCACCGTTCCCCGTTTCGAAGATAGACTTCAATAAACGTACATTGTAATTTACTAATTTCAACTTACTTTAAGCTTCTTTATCAACATGACCATTAACCATAATTAATATTTTTTGATACATTCGTGTGTAATATGGCGTTACGCGGAAATCATTAGTATATTGCTTAATATAAAAACTGTAGGTAAATTTAGGCACACACGCACCCATCCACGCACACTCAAGCACATACGCGCGTGCTCAAACACACGCACAAGCACACGCACGGTGTCATGCATATCAGCATTCCACAAGCAGCCGACAGGAGATGGGATTTGCTCGCCTTAACATGACGTCACCTTTGACATCCGTACTGCCACCTTGTGGATATTTATGGAAGCAGGGTGACAGCGCGGAGTCATACCATTGAGGGCGTCGAACTAGTTGGAGCTGTTTCGGTCCCTGGAGCCGGTACACAATGGCGGGACTACACGACGGTCCCGAATACGGGATAGAGGACTTTGTCCTGCTAGATACTGTCGACATGGAACCATTTATGAAAAATCTGAAACTACGGTGAGTTTGGTAGACTTTGGCTGTGAGAAATTGAATCGGAAGTTGGGTGTCGCGTCGCGGTTGCTGACTGTTCACGCTTCGGCTTGGCCCAGATTCACTTCCTGGTGTCTGACTAGATAGGCAGACAAGTGATGCGATGCCAGTATTCACAGTAACATTTTCGTTTACCGCATTTTCCTATTACATTTGATACTTACAGAGTCGCCCTTTAGACGTTGAAACATCGTAGTAGTATCAGACTTCCGTACTGAAGACGAACACGAACTGTTGCCTAGTCACATGTAATCAATCGTCCATGTCACCGGCGTAGGCGCGGGACATGTTTAATTTACAGTGTAGGCACTGTATAGCTAGGCTATATTAGTATATAGCTAGGTCTAAGTCTAACCACGGACTTCTTCCAAGTAACTAGGAGCTGCAAGTTATGATTAGATGTGTGGTGAGTGGGCGTGAACCCAATTTGTTTTAACCCCGTTGCTTCAATACTATATTATAGTAAGCTAGTTGACAGAGTTAACTCAGAATTATGAAATTGTAATAATAAGACGTATAATTATGTATTCAGATGTTGTAGATAGCTCAGTAACAGGTTGACACCGACTTGACAAAGTTCAAGATGACCAGAAATGACACTGACGGAGATGAGAGTTCCCATTGTGGTCCAAAATGCATGTATATATTATAGATGTGACACGTTTCAAAGGGAATTACTTAGCAGTGTAAGGATGTATGTATGTAATGTCAAAGGTGACATGTGTAATGTCAGGGGTGACACCTGTAATCATGTAAGAAGTCCCCATATTGTTTCAAGCTTTGAGCAGTTTTGTTCACTTTGCTATTCCTGTGTCTTTGGGTAGAGAATGAAGCCATCACAATTGTTTTGTACTAACAGGCCAGGCCAATGTCAATGGAAGTGTAAGACCCAGTGCAGGGTGGATATGTAACTTTTCTCATGCTCACCAACCGATTTAGAGAAAGAAAATGGTATGCTATTCAACAGGAGTTGTAATTTTAACAACAGAAAAGTCATTATGTCATTATTATGATTAAATGTGTGTTGTGAGTGGGTGTGACATCAACAACTCACCATATTTCATCACCATCATCATTGTCCAAACAGCCGGGTTGATGGCAATGCACTGTTAAAAGGATCATATAACAGAATCAAGTTTGATGCATCAGTAATGCACCATCGCACTACATTGTGACACCCAGCTCAGTGGCAGTGTTGACGTTGACACAGTGTGACAGCTGACCCACTCTACGCTCAGGAACTTTCTGCTCATGGGGAACACCCACAAAAATACTTATGCATCAAAGTGTGGAAACTAACCACCCCTCTCCTGTAAGCATAAATTGTACACATAAGATATTCTGATCTTTTATGCAGTGTTCGTCCAGTCTTAATCTCCTCTTTATGGTATTCCTTTAATTTGACCCCACCCAGTGTGTACAGCATGCCTGCCTTGTGTATGGTATGCACTAGCATAGACCCCAGTCAGTCACTGTTACCCTGGCACTGTCCTTGGGGATGTTATTTGTAGATGGCCCCTGGTGACAAACCAGTAGCTACACATTGCACCATCAGGGCGACATCATCGCAGTCAGCCCTGTGACACGTGACAGCAGTTTATTTTTCATCCATTCTGGCATCAGTGGGGACAATCGCTGTCTTTCTGGGTGCAATGCACACAAATGAAATGCTAATTAATTGGAGATGTAAGCAGTTTTGCTATTTATTTACTCCTTGGAATGTTAATTTTCTACATGCAGGGATGTAGGGTGAACTCTCGAACAATTCGGCCAACACACATTCTCATGTGCTCCATGTACCATCTTGAACTAGAGCTACAAACCCTTTCAAAACAAAAGTACCTAAGAGCAATTGTGGGGCAAATTTGGTTGAAATTGACCTGAAATATACTATTTTATGTTTCTAACTAAAATATTGAAGTTAACTATTTGTTCAGCATACATTTTATGTGTTAATATACAAACAAATACAGTTTGGTTATTACTGTTTTGTAATTTGTGAGTGGCATACATCTCAACTACCAGTACATAAAGTGGATTTGACATTTTAAAGTTATTGAATACAATTGTTGTAAACCAGAGCTGTTTGCTGTACATTACAGTACAAGTCGCCCCCTCAGTGTGCAGCCAGGCATACAGCCGACCTATTTATAGAGCTGTACGTAAATTGCCTTTGCAGGGTCACGACCCAGTGGACAGTGATTATTTCGCATTAATTGGGCACTTATATTCAATATGAATTTATGGTTTGTTGAGCATTTGTAGTCTTGAGCAGTTTCCTACATCTTTTGTTCCTCTGTGTTTGTATGTATTTCTATTTTAAAGCACAACAATATGACTTAAGAACTGTGATTGTTGATATGCGTTCAAGCAAGTCATTGGAAATATAATAATATTCTAGTTTATGGTGTATATGATTTAGCCATATCTGACATTAATTAATCTGGGAATATGCGGGCTAAATGCAAATAAAATAGTTTTTTAAATCCTATAAAACTACACATATGTTTTTTGCCAGTCTGGGATGGAGTTAGGTAATAGGTATACAAAACTGAATGGTTAAACTTAAAATGGGGTTATACAACATATTTTGTTGACACACTTGCATATCCTGTGTGGTATTGTGTACCAGGCTGACCTTTTGTTTGTTTTCAGCTTAATCTTGTGAATCTCTCATTCGATACACCCATTGGCAAATATCTGTATTGTGTAGATATTAATAGATTAAAATGTTAAGAACAACATATTGACATTGCACAGGTATGAAATATTATGTTTTGTTAGAAAGTGTTTACCAATAAATATCAAGTGTTAATTTTTGACTGGCTGTATTTTACATACCCAATGCTGTTGTATAATCATTAAACTAGGTCAGGAGCAGTATAAGTGGGATTTATTTAAATACTTGTGCCTACAATCCCAGCCACTGCATAACATCTGTACACAATACACATGTATTGACAAGAAATGTTTGGAATCTGGTGTATTTAATTTTGTCTGTTTTAGTTCAAAAACAATCATCCTCACCAGTAAAATAGTTAACAGAACGTTTGCTAAATTTTAACTGTCACATCAGATATGCCTAGTTTTGCCTCATCGCCTACCTCTATAATGCTGCCAGCATAGTGTTTGAATGTTTCGTTTATAATTTAAATATTTCATATGTATTATGCATGGTAATTCAGTGGGCAGTAAGAGGTGCATATACTTTCAGCACATTTGTTGTACAGTAGTAAATATTAAAAACATTAAATTAAGAAACCAAGGATTAGACTTGCTTACATTTGTCTTACGTATTTAGCTAATGGAACATAAATATCAAGAAGACCGTGATGCCTTCACTCTTCAGTCTTCCACTGTGTAGTGCATGCTCTTTCTGAATTCTGATTCTGGCATTTCACCTTGAACTGCATAACTTTGAACACATTTCAGGTTTGAGAAAGGGAAGATCTACACCTACATTGGTGAGGTGGTGGTGTCTGTGAATCCATACCGACCACTCAATATTTATGACAAGGAGTTTGTGGACATGTACCGAGGTCGAGAGATCTATGAGCGACCCCCTCACATCTTTGCAATTGCCGATGCAGCCTACAAGGCTATGAAGAGACGTGGTCGAGACACATGTATTGTCATATCAGGTACGATGCTTTTGCTCTCATCTGACACTAGGGGGTTTGGAAACAGATTAAAGAATAAATTAGTATTTATTATTGAAAATAATTTATATGTAACTTTTATTGAAATATGTTTAAAAAAATATAAATTATATTGTTTATTTTGTTTATTTAAACTATTACTGGATATTTCAGCCATACTTTTTAGTTTAAACAATCATTGTTATTTAAATTATTTAGTTTCAATAATAATTTTTATTTAAATTGTTTTGTTTAAAGAATCGTTTTTATTTATATTATTTATTATAAACTGGGTTAGTTAAAAACAATATTTTTAAATGTTTTATTTTAAAGAAACTTTCATTTAAGTAATGTTTATTTCAATACATTTTCTATAATTGTAGATCAATGTCAGTTTTAACACACTATATTTAAGGAAATATATTTTTGTTTGTATAATGTATATTTCAATACGTGTTCTATAATTGTTGGTCAATGTTGGGTTTTAATGCAGAACGTTTAAGGAAATATTTTTATTTGGTTGTGGCAGCATGAACAGAAAACGTACGTCTAGAGTATTCTCCGTCTAATTAAATATATGTTTGTAAAGATATAATCACAAATACCACACAAATTCAGCCGTTATTATACGATACATGACATAACAAATGCACCCGCTATTACTGTTATATAGGCGATACATGACATACTACACAATTTAATGCCTAAAATAGTTTAATACCTGAAATTGAATAGCAGGTGTGGCGTATTGCTTACAGCCGTTGGTATGTGCCTAACACTGTGCTGTGCAAACACACACACATACACCACAGAAACGATCACTATCAAACTATCTGTTGCGCTGTTGTGACTGTGAGAGGATTTTTAACGATTCATTGGCCAGTACAAAGCTTTGTGTCTACACCATTACAGTCATATTCAATGCCGATCAATTATTCAGCAGTACACCTACATCTATAAATAGCCCTGCTGACTCAGGTGTGCAGATCTATCTGATAGCACAGGTGGAGAAAATGTAATATTTCATAATGGACAACATCACACCAGTGATCTCTTAGATGTGATAGAAACACTCCCAGGAATAGAAACGCTCCCAGGACTGTTCCCCTTCACGGTGTTGTTTTTAATGGATGTGGTGTGATTTAATTCAACTCATGTTTATTCAAAGAATGCTTATTTGTGTCATGCCTGTGTTATTCCACCTGGGACTGTCATCAATATGGGTAGAGATCTCAGACTGCTGGTTCCCTGAGAAATAGAACTCGATTAGGAGAGCTACATCTGCTGGTGGTTCAGTTCTGTAACTTAGAGGAGTACAACAAACAGTATCTCGATATCCAGATTCCAGACCAAGGCCTTAGTCAAAGACCCATGTCCCATTATTGGAACAGGTTTTAGGAAAACCACCTTTTTTTGTTTGGAAAACAGGATTTTTATTTTTTAAGATACAATGAATTATGGTACTGTGTTAGACCATAACATATTTGCTAGTTTTCCATAAACAAGATCAAAACTATATTTGTGTAGTCATAAAATGGGCCTTTTACTGAGTGCCAGCTAGGAGTGCAGTTTATTCAAACTTGTGTGAGCTTCAAGGATTTTTGAAAACCCTCAAGGGGTGCAGCTGGACAGTTGTGAAGAGCCTCAGCACCCCGAATGTCCACCACCTTCTGACCACTGATCAATGCGTATTAATGGGTTTTTTATGATGAACATAACTGGTAAAAACGAGAACCGGAAACGTCACAATTCAGGCTACGGGGCGGGTCAGGAAAACACCAGAACTTTTTGATAGAAATCAAGTGACAATTAAACACTCTAAATAAAAAATTCTTAAATGTTATTTATTTAAGCTGGCTTACTTACAGAGGAACTATACTTTATGATCTTCAATACATGGCAGATGATGGCACTGTATCAATGTTGGTAGTAATAATAAGTTATAGTAACATTAACAATAATTGTATGTGTTGGAATGAATCTAGGTCACAGATGGATATGCAGTTTGAGTGGTTTCCATTATACGGATGGAATACTACACTTTAAGAGAACACACCTTGATTTATTACCAAAGAACGGTTCCCCATATGCTCTAGTTTCCATATCTCTCATCTGTGTAAGTTTTTAGTGGTACGAATCAGAGTTATTTTCCATAGATTACATATTAACATAAACACACACCAGTTCTAGCCCGAGGACTCTCTGTCCGCAGTGTTTGATGCTGCGCTGCCACTGCGTTGATTTTGGCAGCTGTCTGGCTGGTGGCACATTGATTTGGCAAACACCACTCACTGTAGCAGGACATTGATTGTGTGGTCATAAAACAAGGCGTGACAGATGTGATTGTGAGCAGGGACTGACCAGTAGGACAAAGCCAGCAGACTGAGTCACTCAGACATCACCACTTGGTCCCCAAGCCAAACTGAACCATCAAGTTAACTAAATGACAGGGTATTTTATTACAATTTATGGTATTAGTCATTTTGTTGTAGTTTGAAGAAAAGACAGTGGATTTGACTGTTTTGACTTAAGACCCAGGACTGTGTGAAGTGAGATTGGGGATAGAATAATATAGGGATAAAGGGAAATGGAAAGGGAGAGGAAAGGGAAGTGGCCGGGAGTAACAGAAAGAGGATGAAGGCAGAAATCAAGGACAAGTATTGATGGCTGAATGAGTGTTGACACGAGAGACAAAGAGGAAGTAGGTCTGTCACAGCGGAAGTATTTAAACATATACTGCATGGCACTGTCAGTGGCAGTCTGTCAGAGTGCACGGAGTTAATGGCAGACTCTGTTCTGTTGGTGACACTGTTTGTATGACTCACGCCTCATCACACAGATCATAATGTGCACAAGTTGTCACCATGAGTCATTCTATTCTCTCCGTGAATACTGAATACGCCACTGTCCTCACAGAATAGAACAAATCAAGTTTACAACATTTCTAGGAGTACACATAGATGAACATTTGAGCTGGACAATCCATATTAATAATTTATCCCATAAAATTGCATGAAGTGTAGGAATGCTAAACAAATTAACAAATGTTCTCCCATTGTACACCATGAAGACTTTGTATAATATTATCTCATCTGCAATACTGTGTTCTGTTATGGTCGAATACATACATAAATCATTTAAAAAACAAATAAAGTTGCTACAGAAGAGAGCAATAAGGATAATTATGAAATCACACTACGCATCACATACAGATCCTTTATTTTCAAAATTAAAACTTAAAATTAAAATGATCTATTTGAACATTAACTAGGGATTTTTATGTATAAATCTATTAATGGTCAACTCCCAGATAGCTTGACTTCTATGCTTAAGCAAATGGAAAACGTTCATAACCACAATCTTAGAAACTATGATAAGAACAATAATAATAATAATAACACATAAGAACAATCAACAGAAAGTTTACAATAAATTACTCTGGACCAGACTTCTGGAATGCACTACCTCAAAGGTTAAGAGAGCTTATAGCATAAAACAATTTAAAAGAAAGCTAAAGGCGTTATTACTGGTAGGATATGAAACTTAGGCATTTTTTAGGATTGTGTACTTTGGTGTAGTATTTATCATTATTATTATTATTTTATTATTGTTATTGTTTTATTTTTAGACTTATTTAGGTGATTAGCATCATTCATGATACCGATGATGTGGTAGCAGTAGCAATAGTAGTAGCAGTAGTGTTCTAATGGCAGGTAATGTAATGTATTGTTATTACTTTAATTTACTCTAAATGATATTTTAGTAAGAATACGTTTTGTATTCACAAACTTCAGATATGATCCTGTATTGGTTAAGTAAAAGGGACTATGTGATAAATGTATGCCATTAGTGCTAGAAAATAGTTGTAGTACCCCAGAAGTGTACATTTTAACTAGTAGTCAAACAGATCTATTGTAAGTACTGTATAAATTAATTGCACTTACGACACCTTAGTTACTTTACTATTATGTATTTTATTGTTTATTTAATAACAAAAATTTCTTTAAATTATTATGTTCTGGTGGTCCTTGGTAGTAGCCCTTAGGGGTTTCTAGAGGGACTCCACGGTTAGTCGGTTAGATTTTATTCTCACTGGTATGCTTCATCCTTCATACATGGGCTTACTGGAATACAAGGTGTGATCCGAAAGACTATACAGATAAAATTAAGCTTACTATAGTAAACCTACCCCCGGGGTACATGTTTTATATTGGCCCCTGTGATATAGTCCTCTTGGGAGTAGACGCAGCAGTTCCCACTGCAGGAAGCTCATCTGGCACTGAATCATGGGTATGTTGTTCAACACCTTGTGCTATTGCATTGGAATCTAAGTGATATCATCAACATCCAGTCGACACCCTTTAGCCGGATCTTCATCTTTGGGAACAGGAAGAAGTCACAAGGGACTATGTTGGGGGACTCAGGGGGATAGGGGGGGTGCACTGCCTTGTTGTTTTTGGCCAACACATTGCACAGACAGAGCGGTGTATTGTGATTGGTACAGTCCTGATGTATTGTGATTGGTACAGTCCTGATGTATTGTGATTGGTACAGTCCTGGATGTATTGTGATTGGTACAGTCCTGGTGTATTGTGATTGGTACAGTCCTGGTGTATTGTGATTGGTACAGTCCTGGTGTATTGTGATTGGTACAGTCCTGGTGTATTGTGATTGGTTCAGTCCTGATGTATTGTGATTGGTTCAGTCCTGGTGTATTGTGATTGGTACAGTCCTGGTGTATTGTGATTGGTACAGTCCTGGTGTATTGTCATTGATACAGTCCTCATGTATTGGCTGCAGTATTGGTTTGATGAAACACATTCCTTGGCCACCTACGCGGTAAATTATAGAGATAATAACCAAATTCAGTTTACAGCTGTAAGCCCTTAGCAAAGTGTTATCAGGACAAATGTACATTGGCACACATTGCTTATCAGGTACATATCCCCAAGTGGACATGTCTGTATCACCTCCTGTCGCAGAACTGGGTGACAAAGGTGACACTTTCACAATGTTTCAAGGATGCTCGGTCTAATTAGAATGTCAACATTTCAGGGATAGTACAAAAATAGACTGGGGTTTCACAGAAAATCAAGAATGGTCCTTTGAAGTTCAGTATAACAAGTACCAGTATGTTGCAAAACAGTTTGAAAAGTCCATTTTGAGACTGAATAATGCAAACAAATTGGCCATTCAACAAAATGTTTTGTACAAATTTAATATAGTCTATCATCATTGTCTAATCAAAGTCCATGTAACAATGTGCTATTCTATTCATTGTAATCATTTGAGGAATGTTACTTAGATAGTTACAGTTGTCAGTTTCATTTGCCAATCATGCTTAATCATGTTCAATTTTATGTACAGGTATTGAGTGTATCAAAATCCTTTCACATAATATGTGTTCATCTTTTGATAATCATACACCATTCATTAAAACAAACTTTTATAACAGTTTATTTGCAATCCATGGATAAAATAACTGTTACTGCTTTAGAATAATAATCTCTAACAAGAGAACATCCCTTCCACAAGACTATAAAGAATCTACTAGTCCTGTCAACCATCATGCATCACTGTGCAAATAAGTGATTAAAGCCTGCATAGATGCATGCTTTATGTACAGATGTAATCTATGCCTTATTTGCTCTCACAGGTGAAAGCCAACAGATATGTTTTTCAGCATCTGTAATAATAAACACCAGACCTGAACGCAGATATTATTCTATACTTTTTGCTGCGACAGTGACTACAGTCAGATGTCTGCTCCAGATATCAGTGTATGCTGAACCTGTAGTGAAATGTCTTGAACAACATTCCATGAGAATTTGTCACTGAGGAAAATGAAATCTAGGCTAAATTGATGCTAAGATAGTTTATCAATATTGGTAGTGTTGACTGGTATATTTACAAGCAGCCGTAAAAAATGATATATCGTATATCTGACAAAGTATACCACAGTCAGGTTTTCACAAAAACAATATGTGGTAACGCCAGTGTCATTAACATTAGTATCGGATTGATTTTCGTAATTGGTCATCAGTTTGGTAAAAGAAATCAGTGATTGAGTATACACCCTCTTGTGTAACCAATTTGTGGATGGCCAGTGTTAGCAGTTTGATTGGTAGATGGCAATACCATTGCTACAGTTTGATTGTTGGCAAGGTGGTCGCAATAATAGTGCAAGCCATCAGTAACAATTGATGTAAACGTGTTATCAAAATTAATGTTGATGATAATTTAGGCAACTTTCTGTAGCAAATACATATGCAAGAGATTGATGTTTAAACATTTATTACATTTTGATAGGTATTGATGCTATTTGTTTGAACATGTCATAGTAAGTGTAACAGTGTGGTCGTTTGAACAAACAGACTTTGGCCATTTGATAATCATTTATATTTCACTAAAAATAATTGTTAAATGAAAAGATCATTATTAATGCAAAATATCAATAAAACTGGTTGATCAACACAGTAGGCCTACAGTGCAGTGTAGGCTTTCTGCTTGGTAGTAATCGCTGAGTTGGTAAGTAATAGCTCATTTTATTTATAGCACGATTAGCACCCAGATCTATGTTTTTATAAGGCAATGACACAAACCCCTGCAGTTTGTTCAACCTTGGGGATCTCCTGGTCACCCAGCAGGGGTCATATCAAAGGGAAGTTGTACACATTTTAAAATGTATTTGTGAAGGTCACACAATATTAAAGTTCTATATGAGGTCAAAGGTAAAGGTGACATGTGAAGGAACGAAACCTGCTATGGTGAATGTTGTTTTTTTAAATTCAGTGTGGACATCTGTAAGATTTTCGACAGTATTTTTGTTTCTGTGAGAGTCACAGTCACATAAATTGACATATTCAGGAAGTCTGGTCATATCAGTGAGAGTCCCCTGCTTCTCCTTCCTGACAGAGTTTTATGCACAGACCCGCCCACTCGTCATTTGGATGGGTAAAACCCATTGTGGGTGGGTAGAAATATCACTGGACGGGTAAAAAAGAAGGAACAAACAAGGAGCAAAAAGACTTAAAAGTCATAGATATTGTCAGTTATGCCTTGAAAATGGGTGTCACACGCGTGTTTGAACATAGTTTATTTCAGCGCATAAAACAGTACAATCTCAACTGGCATGTATGTATCAGTTAATAGATCACCCAGTTAACACGTGTATGTCTACTGTCCACCCACCAAACATGTGACTGGCAAATATTTGATCCTACATAAAGCCCTGCTCCCTGAGAACTGTGTTGTTGCTTTCATTTTGATGTTTTCCTCCAGCTGGAAGTGGTTTCTGTTTCTGGCATCAGTCAGAAACTTATCCCCCTAACACTATTTTACTATCACAAGTATTGCAAAGCATCATTAGTTTGAGGTACCAAACAGTGTAGATTGTAGTATTACAGTTAATTTGCCTGTTTGTATTTCTGTCTTTTTGTTGTTAACAATGTCCTGAATAAACTTAAAAAAACCTGAATAAAAAATCTGAATACAATTTAAATGACCTACTTAAAAATGTGGTGGGCTGACTGAATTGGTATTTAGGAAAGAAGTTGGCCAAGGTGAGATGTTAAGACGTTGGGACCTAAAAGAATGGCAGACAAAGTAAAAGATCTCTCGCAGAACCCTACAGATGGTAAATGTGTACGTGCCAGCTGCAGACCCAAAAATGGTGATCTCGTTTGAATAAGGCCACATCTGGTGTATCCATGGGAAATGTCAGACTGGTCTGTTCTTGTGTGAATGAATATAGAGCACCCAGCCACTTGGCACGTGTTCCCCTAAACTCCCTATTTAGTTCCGTCATATTTTGTCCAACAGCCACCTTTTGTGTGTGACACAAGGTCAGAGGCACCAAACATAGACTGGCAGTGTGAGCTTAGAAAATGACACTTAAAGAGAACCATGCAGGATGTTTTTGATAGCGGCATGGTCACACGTGACCGCACAGAGATGTAATACTGTGACAGCATACTGTCGCCTAATGAACTGTGTGGCCGTCTGTGCAGTGATGCAGAGATAGGGAGCACAAGTGTGAAGGAATGCGAAGAATGATTACATCAGGGCCTGTCTCATAGCTCGCTGTCGCAATTCACAGGATTGGCTGCACACAGGAGAGATGACTAATGTGGAGTTTGAGCTGACTGTGCAAGTGCTGTACATGTATAAGTATTGGGATGACACAAGTTCAAGTCATGTCCTTGCAGCCCATCCATCGGCATGGTGTGTCTGTTGCATCTTTCATGGTGCACAAAACTGCATATCCACAATATCTTTGTGCATTTGCGATAGATAGATGCATATCTTTTGTGAGTATGTGTATTAAATAATTCATGACATCATAGGGTTGTAAAGTCAACACCTGCTGTATAAATGCATTCACGGTGGTGTTGGACATGTGTGAACAAATAGTCATAGTGCAGTAATCGTAATGCAGCTGAATACTTCCCAGTGAAGACAAGGAAGAGGTCTGGCAGAGAGTGAACTATGGAGGTCTGAGCAGTCCAGTGAGAAGTGAACCACAGGCAGTGTAAAGCACTTTGTGTGGCTAAGGGCCGGATACAATGTAACTTAAGACCTCTGCGTGCTGTGACTGACCCACTACTGCGTGAAGTTTTGACAAGTAAATGACTGACACACTACTGCATGAAGTTGTTGACAAGTAAATGACTGACACACTACTGCATGAAGTTGGTGACAAGTAAATGACTGACACACTACTACATGAAGTCGTTGACAAGTAAATGACTGACACACTACTGCATGAAGTTGTTGACAAGTAAATGACTGACACACTACTGCATGATTGGTGACAAGTAAATGACTGACACACTACTGCATGAAGTTGTTGACAAGTAAATGACTGACACACTACTGCATGAAGTTGTTGACAAGTAAATGACTGACACACTACTGCATGAAGTTGGTGACAAGTAAATGACTGACACACTACTGCATGAAGTTGTTGACAAGTAAATGACTGACACACTACTGCATGAAATTGTTGACAAGTAAATGACTGACACACTACTGCATGAAGTTGTTGACAAGTAAATGACTGACACACTACTGCATGATGTTGGTGACAAGTAAATGACTGACACACTACTGCATGAAGTTGTTGACAAGTAAATGACTGACACACTACTGCATGATGTTGGTGACAAGTAAATGACTGACACACTACTGCATGAAGTTGTTGACAAGTAAATGACTGACACACTACTGCATGAAGTTGGTGACAAGTAAATGACTGCACACTACTGCATGAAGTTGTTGACAAGTAAATGACTGACACACTACTGCATGATGTTGGTGACAAGTAAATGACTGCACACAAAGAGGCACAGGAACTGTTGAAACATACGTCACGACTAAACTGTCACGACTTATGACGACTCATGTCATGACTGCACTGACACTTAATTGTGATGCCCTTATTTGGACGATTCACCACCTACACACCCTCATATAACACAATGGGAGCCCCCTGACTGAGATGACTGGTCTGTCTGACACCCTCAGGCTTATTACTTCTATCACCCTGGCTTGGCTGTACTAGACCAATAAAACAAAAGACTCTGCATGTTGTTTGAACAACAAGCTATATTCCCTGCAGTGGTGTTGTGTGGTGCCCACTAATAACTGCCTGAGTTACCCAGCAGTGCTTGGGGGGAAAGGCAGTCACCCACACTAAAATGTTTGAAAATTGCTTTGCGTTGTTTCAGTGTGTTCCAGAAATAAGTCACATAGTCACACCATGATGCAACAAAATGCTAATATATGGCTTATAGGGTTATTGTAAGGTTACATCTTCTGGCAGCCTTTTGAAGTATCGAGCCCCCCAAGTTCTCCAACCTCTGGATAAATTTTGAAAGTGTAAGTATATGAACCATTCCAATGGGCCCTCAAAATTTATGACATGTAAAAGTGACAGAAATGTGTGTCCACAATGACTTCACATATATGGAGGAACTCTCTTTTATAGCATAGACACCAGTTGAATGCTGAAGCTCCTTGTTATTACTGATAGGAATTCGTTGAGTCTGTACACATACAATGCATCAGAACTAAGGCGGATATGATTAGATTGCCATCCCCAGGGCACAGTGTTGCTGTAAAATAGTGATCTGTCACCAATTATCCTCTCTGCTGTCGCTGGTCTTCATCTGATTTACCTTGTTATCACAAAGTCTTATCACACTGTCCATGTCAATGGATGTCCCAGCAGCCTTCACTGGGATTTAGTAGTCTACACAAGGACTGATGAACCGTGACATCAGTGGACAGCCAGTAGTGGCTGTCCACTGATGTCCCCAATAGCACCCATGTCCATTACATGGGTGTTATTGCGGACAGACAGCCCATTCACTGGGTTAATCACTAGCCACACAGGTCCATTGACAGGGCAAGCCAGGCTTGATGTGACCAAGATTGAACTGTTGTCGTGACTGTGCCAGAACAATTGACATGACCATGCAAGGATTGTTGACATGACCAATACAAAATAAAACCTGTGGGCATGATCCAAGTAGACTTGTTATTTTGTCTATTGGCATGACCCCAGCAAGACCGGTTGGCATGACCTATATAGCAAGGCCAAAATAATGTGTATTTACATGGGGGATGAATTTTAATACAAACAAATGTCACATCCTAAGCATACAAAATAAAACACAATTCTTCTATAGCCTAAACAATGAAACTCTGGAATATGTAACTACCAACCCATACCTTGGCATCACCATATCTAATGACTTAAAGTGGCACTCACACATTTCTACAATAACCAAAAAAGCAAATAGCACACTTGGCTTCCTAAGACAAAATATACGCAGATGCCTAATTAACAGCAAACGGACGGCATACATTGCCCTTGTGCGCGCTGTCTTAGAATACGGAGCCCTAGTGTGGGACCCATACCATCGGGGGGACATAGACAAATTAGAACAAATTCAACACCGTGCAGCTCGCTTCATCACTGGAGACTACCGCTCTAGACACCCAGGATCTGTCACAACCATGCTCACCAACCTTAACCTCGACACATTAGACAATAGACGACGCGACCAAAGACTAAAATTCATGTACAGAACTGTTAGAGGATCTATCCCAGCTCTCCCCACTGAAACATTCTTCCGCCCCCCCAAAAAAAGACACATTAAGCCTAAACACTTCCCCGACCATGTATCCTCAAATTTTGTCCAACAACTAACAACTAACAACACCAGATGTTTTATAGTACCCACAGCCCACACTGAACAATTTAAGAATTCATTTTTTTTTAAAAACAATAGCCGACTGGAACCAACTAAACGAGTCGCAGGTCCAGGCTGAAACCATAACTGATTTCAGTCGCCTGACCTGCGGTTCAAACACTCAATAACATGCGCACACACCCCCGTCGTATATAATAGCCACTATTGGCTTCTTTACCACGTATCCCATTCAGATTCAGATTCAAGCAGTGCAGTTGGCATGGTCAAGCAGTGGCTATTACCTGTTGGCATTGCATTGCCTGTTGATATGATCCAGCAATGCCTATTGGCATGGCCCAGAAAAGTATATTGTCATAACCCATTAAGACATCAACAGGGCTATAAACAAGAGATTCATAAAGTGTACGACTTGATACCTGTTAAAATGATATTCAGTTTACTGTGTAGTTCTGTTACCTATACAAGATGACAGTCTTAATTTGATAACTGCCTTTGACTCGGTAGACTGAACAAGTTCAACACCTTGGTAATACCATTATAGTGTGGATCAAAAGTACGGTGCATTTGTGGTTGCAAGCCCACTCGCGTGCGAAATAGTGTTGCTATTCACAGAATGAGCAACAGTCAATGAAGTAGTGGTGTGAATCACTCGGAATACATCATCAGTAATGGGTGACTCACAGGTGTATGGCTGGGTGTGTTACTGTCTGTTAGCAGTGTGGAGTCTGTCTCTTGTAACTCGCTCTACAGATACACATCTTTGATATAAGAATTGCACCAGCAGCGAAACAGCACAATTATATGTGAAATTCCCATTCTCCTGTAGTGTAAATAGCTGGGTCATGACAAAACCACCCACAACATAACACATAGTGGATAAAACATAATGATTATTATTTTGTTTGAAATTGGTTTATTTACAGTTATTCATTGATGTATTATGTCCGTGAAGTGTTATGTCATACATTTTAACATGTGCACCCAGTTTCACATTGTTCAAGTCTTAACAACACAGGTACATGAGATATTATGTATGAGGAAGACCAGTTTGAAAAAAAGGTTATTTCAGTGGTATTACCACAGTCAAAAGTCGACTTAGCAACGTACTATGCAACACGTACAGCACATGGTAATACGGCGAGTAAGTGTACTACCAATGACACTCCTATAGTGGAACCTGCACTAGTGGAATGTGCGTGGTCTGGGGGAGGGGTAATGTCCTCTGTCACACCTGACAAATGACACAACACAGGTAAATAGTGGTCGTCTGTGATTGTAGCGTGGCACCAGAGGCAAACTTTTTACTGCTGCTTTTTCCTGTCAACCGCACCTGATTCCGATGTTTCTGCATATGAATGGCTCTAGTCTGTTAATGAATACATCTGCAAGATGACTAATGTACACGCCGCCATACCTGTCTTTCACCCAGACTTTGGGTATTGTCAATACACAGAACGTTTTAGCCATGACAAAGGCTTTCCAGGAAGGACATTTGGAGGAACATAAAATTTCAATTATGATGAAGGCATGTTTTTTCTGGTAAACATGCAAATAAATAACAATCAAGAATGTGCCAGTTTTATCCAGGACATGGTAGACAAAGAGAAAAAATTTATTGACACAGGAATAATATGCAAAACGTTCCATAAGTTAAAATCATGTCTACATGCTCTGTTCAGTGTTGAATACATGAATATATCTCTCTAATGAGTGTCAACATGAATCACACAATTCACTTCAGGTCACAGCCTGCCGGCAGCTAGACATTTAAACCTGTGTGTCACTCCGTTCAGTTGTCACAGACCACAAACATGCTGTCGAAAGCAAATTTTTTAGGTTCCAAGGATTGTTGAAACTCAGTGCTGTCTCAGAGTCTCTGGAACTTTATATGCATCATCAATCGTAGACCCGGAAGTAAAATAATGACCTGTCCCCTGGTGATTCAACCGTGTGTTGCCATAATAGCAAATAGGGTTACGATTACCCCCTCCCTGGGCCAAAGAAACCTGTTTTACCACTGAGGTAAACAAAGATGCATTGATGGTGCACGCCTGGCTAAGTTGGTGGCACTTCCCAGTCATGTGAAGTTGTGCTAGTGCGTCAAGTGGAGGCACTAATGCTGGTGACAGTGTACACCTGTAAAGGTGACAGTTGACAATGAGGTGCTTGAAATATTGGGGACCATCTCATATTTGTTGGTATACTCAAAATGCAAACGTCTTACTACTAAGACACTTCAAATCCATTTAGCCATGGCTAAAATATTATTATACAAAATGGTCAAATGGAAGACCTTTTTCAAATGTTATGTCAAAATTAGGTCGGGTAAGAAAAACAGTTGCTTTTGTCCAAATAAGTATTTTATATAATATAATATGGAGTGTTCATATTGCAGTGACATTCAAATGTGTAATTGTATGCATCAGTTTGGTACATGTAGTCAGGGCACCAGACTGTCAGTTGAGGGGTGTGTTCATTAAGTCCACGTGATGCTGTTTTCAATACTAGGACAGTTTCATTGATCCAGAGTGTTTTAGTGCACTCAGCTATATAAATGACTACCTGGACCTGAAACGATTAACCAGAAAGGTGTGTGATCTGTAGATCTCTGAAACTAGATGGTGTGATTTTCAGAAATAAAGTTATTTTATGTATGCATAACATCTGTATGGCAAAGCATACACATTATGCATGCATTATGCATGTATGCACACACATGCATGTATACATTCACCCTCATATGTGTGCATTCACATATACATGCAATATATACGTCTATATAAATGTGATATAAATATGTAGTATAATGATGTACCAGCTACATGCATACACACTGACTGAGTGAGTACACAATACAGTAGTTCAGTCACATGGGCAGTCATTAATTGTGTACATCATCACTGTTCCTTTGTTATTTAATCTGACCGCAATTAAAGGTCATGCAAATTATAGGGTTCAAACATTGCAGTTCACGGGAGAGTTGATGACCCTGTTCATGTATCACTTGGCATGGGGTTCACGTGTCACTTGGCATGGGGTTCACGTGTCACTTGGCATGGGGTTCATGTGTCACTTGGCATGGGGTTCATGTGTCACTTGGCATGGGGTTCACGTGTCACTTGGCACGGGGTTCACGTGTCACTTGGCATGGGGTTCACGTGTCACTCGGCATGGGGTTCACGTGTCACTCGGCATGGGGTTCATGTGTCACTTGGCATGGGGTTCATGTGTCACTTGGCATGGGGTTCACGTGTCACTCGGCATGGGGTTCATGTGTCACTTGGCATGGGGTTCATGTGTGACGGTGATTGTCCCTATGTGTCCACACTCCACAGTAGTGCCTTAAATGACGCGCTGGTACCGGTACAAGAAAAACACAAAGTGAACACAGAACAGTGCAGTGACCTTTGTACACATTGCCTCTACTACCCCGGAACAAAGAACTGTTTTCTTTCCAAATGTTGGCCATGTCAAACTTTGGGCCAGGTTTTTCACTCTACAGTGTGTAGTTCACTCAGCTGTATAAGTGAATATCTGGCGTTAGTGGTGGATATTTGTGTACAAATAATCTTCTTGCATTAATTGCAACACAGCTGGATGATTCCCAGACATGTTGAGATGGTGTCTTAGTTTAAACAGGTCTGCCAGGGAGTGAAGTGTAAAGTGTTTTGAGGATTGGATACTGTTGTAGGAGAACTTATGTTTTTTTAACATGTCATCTTGCTTCTGCAATACTCATAAATAACCACTCTTGTACCCACTTCAACATGATAAATAATTGGTACATATATGATGATTAGTACTGATAAAGGTACAACATTATTTTTTACTAGGTCATTAAAAACAATGTACAAAATGGCCAAAGTGGTCAGATGATTACCATAAAATAAAGCCAAATCCACTTTTTCAAGTTACCCTTAAACTACTCTTGCAGTTTACTGTAGATTTGATTAATAATTATCGTTTATGATTGGCTAAATGGATTTATGTGGTAACATAAATATTAGAACCCTTTTTCTTCTCCCAAGCAAAACCTGTGGTGGTTCGCTTACCCCTGGTAGTCTTAATTCAGTCAGAACATGACATTTACCTGGTAATGCCACCACAGATGGGGAGGCAGACGTAACGTAATGCAATGAAACCATTATAGACACTAATCAGTTTACATCTAGGAGACACACTGCATGTGGGACTATGGCTGTTGCAACAGGAGTTGTACATTTTTATGTCGCTGTAAATTCCATTGATGACCACTTGAATTGATATGGAAACATCTGTATCTGTTTTTGTGTTGAAGATTGTACACATCTATGTGTACATTCCTGCTATTGTTTGTGTACTCACACCATATTTGTATACACTGATATTGTGTACTCACCGACTAGTGACTATGTGTATGCATTGACCTTCTGTAGATACATTGACTTTTGTGTCTAAATTGCCCTTATATGTACACTGCACACATGGACCTTATGTGTAGATATACACCATAATGTGTCGTACGCATTCATCGTACATGCTGATGTACACTGACATACATTTCACTACAACTTGTCAGATTTTTAATAATTTGTTTGCTTAGGATTTAGTAGTTTCTAATGGAGCGAATAATCACCAATGACTCATGAATGGACAGGCGCAGTACAACAATCCTCTTTGAAGGATCTTGTTTGGTCTTGACTCGCTTAGACCGCTGAGTAATACCTCGTGAACTGTGACTGAGAATGTTATTGGTAGCTCAAGTGCAGTCTTCTGACACAGATTTATGACAGCTGCCTTATTAAAATCAATGACCTGATTTGGAGCATGGTTGGATAACTCCAGACAATGGATGATGGAGAACACGAATACGTTTATTTCAGGTACAATTCATGAACTGATACACACTAAGAGGTACACAAATCAAGTATGGTTTAACAAACAAGCAAATTATGAAGATAAATATTGGTTAAACAGTTTTGAAAGTAAGTTAAAAAAAATTGAATAAATAAATAAATGTTAAAAGTAGAATATAAAATCACCATTGGACAATGTGTTTTAAAATACAGATTAATGCAGTGAGACTGCAATATTCAGTTGTGGTAATGTAATGTTAGTTTAATTAAAAATGCTCTCACTGAGTGTGGTGTAATGATTGGTTGGGGGAAATGTTTTTTCTGATCATTGAATTCATTCATTAGAGGAAAATGAGAGCATGGAGAGGATGTAATGGCAATACTAACAATAGGTCTTTGTTTCACTTCCTCTTTCCACTACGTTGACCCTTATGGCTGGTGCTCTGAAATATGTAACACCCATACCTGCATGAAATTATTTTGTTATCATAATCATATTACAACCTAACCCTGCCACACCGGGCTCAGTATTCATACATGTATAAATTAATCCAGATTTCCCTGAACAGCTCGGAGATTAATGGCCGGAAGACGCTGTGGGATTATATGTTCTGCCAGATGGCGTATGGGAATAAAATCCCTATCTCCCATTCGGAGACAGATCAGTTGATTCCCTGCCCAAGCGGGGATCAGTAAATGTCTATTCACGTGTGAATCATGGCTAACGATTCCCAGGCAGAAGTTAGCCCCGACCTCTGGAGGCATTTAACAGATCTGGAAGCAGGATTGAGGGATGAAAAATATAGAGGGAATAAATAAATGTGCAAATATGTTTTCCAGGAAAAAACGTCTCCCAGGGACCACAAGGCAAATTTCTCCAAAATAATTTAGTGATGGGAAAATGTATTTAGTATCAGAATACCACATCTACAGGAAAAATAAAATGGTAATTTAGCGTAGATTTTTGTAAATTTATGGTTTCATCTACATGTGAGGAAATGGTTAGCCTGGGGTATTACATATATTTAAATATCATTATGGTAGAAAGTATTAGCGATTTAGTTAGCATATTACTGCATTTGAATATCAATTGATGTGGTAAAATGTGTATGAAAAAACCCATAAGCTTATGCACAGGTTATGCAAGTACTAATTGGCCATGTGTTTGAATATTTTAATATTGCAATCTTTCTCTAAAACAGCATGACATTGATTTGTCATGGTGTGGATTATTTCCGGTCACAGTGCGTTAGAAAAATCATCCCGATGCACATAGCTGTGTATTGGAATACTTACAGCAAAGGATGTTGGTGAAGTCAGCAGACAGTAAAGCTGATGGACTATTCCGTGGCGCCAAACATAGCACAGTGTCAGGGCCTTGGAGTACAGCTCTTGTATTACCATTACCTGATGGATCCACAACCTTAATTTTCAAAACTTGTTCATGGCATAGTTGGTATTTGCAAATGTCATTCAATGCAAAATTATTACTAAACTCTGTATTAGTAGGAAATTAATTGAATTATTTGGCCACTGGAAGAGCTGTTGAGAGTACATTTATTGGACAATCATTATCATTATTTGACCTCTGACCTTCATTTTCTAATGTCAAGTGTCACTCAGTTGTCTGTAGACCTAGATTAGTAATAATCAACAGTCGTGATAATTTAAATAGATCAATTTTGGAATACAACTTGTTGTAAGTTCAGTTTATGTTCCGATAAACCACAATCATGTGGTTCAGATCGGACACTATTAATAAGCATAAAATTATACACATATTAAAGAGTTTATTATTAAATCATTATTAAAATGTTATGAAATGAACGTGTATTAGCATTTGTGTAGTTGTATCAGCACTTGCCTCAGGCCGGTGTGATGTGTGTGAGGCCAACACGACGGCACTATGAATAGTACAATACTGCTACTAATAATACCAGTCATAATGAGTACCATTAACATTGATCGACAAAATGCTATAAACATGTCCCTACCAGGGTAGATCCAATAAGACCAGTATTACAGCCACCTCTACTTCTGAGATATTCCCTCATTGTACTGTCAGCCGCCTGGAAATGATACCTACCACGAAGTATTGGTTCAGTCTCCTAGCCTATAGTGTCACTCTGCACTGGTTCACATGTGAAAAGTGACATGAACATGCCAATAAAACATTACATCTCTCACAATCAGTCAACCACTCTGGGGATTGTAGTTAAGGCTTTGTGTGGTTCAGAATTAATTTCTGATGTCTGATATGAAGCTAACACAAGTATTTGTCAGCATTGACAGCGTGCATGTCCCTTTGTTTAGCGTCTGGTAGATGCTTTCTCTGATTTGCCATGATCTATTGCAATATTCCTGCATGTTCCTGATTGAAATAGATATGCCAGACTTAGAATCATGCTTACACCGTGTTGATTTATGTTGGTTAACCAGCTTATAGCAGTTATGTTTTATATATATTTTTAACATCCTCCCTTAAGTAAATATACCTACTCTGTTCATCACACAAAATCAACTGTTTTTCTCCAGAAATCTATATACAATTGTTTAATAGTAGTAGTACCCATCTTAATTTATTTGAATAATGTTTTTTGGTATTTTTAGTTTATTTTGGCCTATATTTTACTTAGTTGTGGTGTCTTTAAACATGTGTTACCCAGGTATAGTACTCCTGATAACTGGCTAACTTATTACTATTACATTCTATTCTCCCATTACTATCAGATCGTCATTCAAGTGTACACAGTGTGATGAATACAGGAAACTGTGTAATATTATGGTGTCATGTTTTTTGGAATTTCATACAAATTTGTGTTAAAATAGGATGTAGCTATGCTCCGTCAAAATTAAAATCTATATTGTTTGAGGCTACTTCAGAATAAGCAACACACACCTGGAACCACATGAAGATTTACACGAGGGCAAAGTGAAAGTGAAAGTAATTGAATTCATTTTTTATGAATTGTTTATTTGTTTGCAGGAGAAAGTGGAGCAGGGAAGACAGAGGCGTCAAAGGTCATCATGAAGTACATCGCTGCAGTCACAAACGTCTCCAAACAGAAAGAAATTGAAAGGTACTTTAATATTTAATCTTATATTTAGATACTTCTTGAGTGATATTCATCTTTTCATAAAAAAATCCAATTGGGCATTGAATTGGTGTTGTAGAAGTAATGTTCACTGTTTTGATTGCATAATGTGATTGGCATGGGATTAATGTGAGTGTTTTGGTTGCACAGGGTGAAAAACATTCTGCTGCAGTCCAACTGTATTCTGGAGGCATTTGGCAATGCAAAGACAAACAGAAATGACAACTCGAGTCGCTTTGGCAAATACATGGACATCAACTTTGACTTCAAAGGTGACCCTGTCGGGGGACATATCAACAATTACTTGCTGGAGAAGGTTTGTCTACAAAATATAAGTGTTGCAGTCCATATCAGTTTTAATATTGGTTGTTATTATTGTGATACTTCTGTTTTAAAAATTTGGCTTTGACACTATTTTGGGCATTGAGGTGCTTTTCAAAGTAAGTGAACTAATGTGTTCTGAAGGTTCATGTAAAATTATGCATTTTGTTGACCTTATGAATAAGTTACTAGGGTGTGGTGTTGGGAAATGTTTTTAGAAACTTGCCACAGCAAAAAGGTGCCAGGTATATATATAGCTATATGTGTTTGTGTTGTTCAAGGATATGTCCTGACATAGCTGTGTTTTGCCTACATGTGTCCTGACATAGCCGTGTTTTGCCTACATGTGTCCTGACATAGCCGTGTTTTGCCTACATGTGTCCTGACATAGCCGTGTTTTGCCTACATGTGTCCTGACATAGCCATGTTTTGCCTACATGTGTCCTGACATAGCCATGTTTTGCCTACATGTGTCCTGACATAGCCATGTTTTGCCTACATGTGCTGCATTAGGTGAATCAATATGATTGGTTTCCATCTCATTGTGTTTATCTATAACATTTATTGCACAACCACTGAAATGTCCAGTGGAGAGGGGGAGATGAAAAGGGGGAGAGATGGAGGAGGGAGATGGAGAGGGGGAGAGGTGGAGTTAAATATTATTACAAATTAACCCTAATACTAACATTTAAAGTCAATCAGTGGGTAAAGTTGATATTGAATTGGTTAAAAATTTATTGAAATTACTCTGAAATAATAAAAAAGTTGTCAGCAGGCACATTTAGAAAGCAGTGTTTATGTTTCTGTATTAATACATTGTTGTTGCCATCTTCCAGTCACGTGTTGTCTTCCAACAAATGGGAGAGAGAAACTTCCATTCCTTCTACCAGGTAAGTACATTCTTAGTGTCACAGTATGCTGTCTCACACATACTGTATAATGGTGGCCTTGTGTAGAATACTTTCTGGTATAAATATGTCATTTCCATAAATATTTATACTTCTAAAGAAACATTTGCGATAGAGAAGGATATTCTATCTCTAACACTAATTTAATAAAATTTATGCATGAAATTACATAAGCTAAAATATGCAAGCTACCGGGTAAGCATAAAAAAGTTGAGTTCACTAAAAACTTAAATAACAATGATGAAAATGCACAAATGGGCCTGGTATACCCATCATACCCACAGTTATTAGCCAATGAATCACAGTTATTAACAATGTGTGAGTCTGTGAGACCATCACCTATCGCTCACACATACAGACATACTCTCACATCTCACACACACTAGATCTTGTAACACCATTTGCAATAGCACACTATACAACAAATAAACTTATCCTGGTTTCATGAGAAACCTGCCTAACCACCAGTCTCCTTGACAGCATACTTCCAATGTTGATGTGACAACAAGGAACAAAAATGAAATAAACATTTTTGAATGTTGTAGTTACTGGCAGGATCGTCCGACCAGAAGTTGACTGAGCTGAAACTGACGCGTCACCCAATGATGTTTCACTTCCTCAATCAGGCTGGAGACGCCAAGGTGGGCACTAGTGTCAACACACACCAGTCACTCAATACGTCAACAATTTAGTTTTTTTGTTTTTATTTGTTCAAAAACATTTATACTAAAACATTTTCTTTACTCTGGATATGTAGTGGACGTAACTCTTGCATCTGAATGCTTTTCGAGTGGGGTCGGGAAACTATATTTTCATTTTCTCTGCCAGGATTTATTTGGTTCTGATGAATTAAGCAAATACATGCATCATGTTTTGAGGATAATTGTTGTCATGTTTTGGACCAACATTTAAAGACTTGTATTTCATTCTGTAGAAGGACCAAATGTGCTCTAGTTAGATAGTTTGGATTATGAATAAATGTTTAGTATGTAATGCCATTATTATGGTCTGCGTATGCATCATGAGATGTGGGTTTGTATACCATATTGTCAATTAAGTTTCTTTTTGAATACAAAAACAAAGGAGGCAATTCCTTTTTGCAGTTTCAGTATTTTGTGTTCTGTAATATTGTTGAGAAATTACAATGATGCTGACTAGACATTTTCAATTAACATCCAAAAATGGAAATAAAAATTTGGAGGTTGTCGCTAATTGTCCAGTGCCTCTTGTCAAAGTGCATAAGTGGAGATATTTTGGGGGACCATATGCATTTCCTTCAAGTAAATGTTTTAAAAAGAAAACTGATTGCAATGTTGGTACACAATTACTACACATGTACTGTGACTGTTTTCAAACTGACTAATGCCTGCTTCTCTTTCAGCTGTCTGAATGTAGCTCTGTGTGTGTTTAGATGGTAGATACACAGAATGTTCACAGGGATTGTGTGTTGGTGAAATGACTAAATCGTACAGGGTGGAGAGGGTTGTTGATGTAGTGTCTCAGGGCGTGGCTGGGTGTGTCTTACATCGGGGTAACAACTCATTGGCAAAAGTGTTGCTACACTATGACTCCATTACCATGGCAACTATTAACACTATGTAAATTGTCTCCTGTGTAATTACATGACAATGATGATGAAATGTGTTTGTTTATTCATCATCGTAAGTGATGATAATGATGATGATGATTACAAAAAATATGTCTCATCATAATCATCATTGTTGTCAGTAATGAAAGTGACAGTTGTCATCAATTGCAATCTGTCATTAAGCAGACTAATATGTCTACTGAGCTGTCCATTGGGAGCGGACTAATGCTCTTGTTTTAGACCTTTAGTACAAAAGGCTAAACATTATATTTTATTCGCAACACTCAGGAATTCTGAGTCCATTTGTTTAAATATATCACAATCCTCATAAGATTATAAAATAATACTCTTTATTTTACTAAGACATTGAGAATATTGGGGTTATTTGGCTTTATTGTGCAGCATTGGGGGAGACCCAGAAAGTGGGAATGTATTGCTGCCTGGTTGACTGAGGTTTTCTACATTTAAAAAAGAGAGGACATTAATATCAACAGCAACTGGCAATGTTTTAACCAATCTCCCCAGACAGATACTATTACGGGGTTATCTTGTCCAGTTTCCAGGGTTGTAACTCCTGTTATTGTTAACCTATATCCGTTATAGAATGCCTTGTTTTGCTTCACTAATAATCTGTAAAGAGTATGTTATATCCGTAGCTTAAAGTGCTCTGTTCAGAAGCCAAAGAAACTGAGCTATTCTAAACTTTTAAAGATGTCATAAATATATTGTATTTCCACCAGTCTGATTGAGAAAGACATAGACTTCGATATTTTGAAGAATGTGTCTTTGCTGAAGAATCTTAATATTTGAAAAGATAAATTGTATTATTTATATAATACATTTTTATAATAATTTCTTGATTTTCTGAGATATTTTTATTTATGAATTTGTTATTTTAATTAAATTTATAAGAACATGGTAACTGAACAGGCCATTTTCATAACCGATGTCATTCTGCGGGACTCTCTTACTCGTACTAACACATTCTCTGTTTCTTGTTCTCATTTTCAGGCAGCCGCGGCTCAGAAGGTGATAGTTTTATAAATAGCATCTTGAAATTTGTCAATCTGGGTTTGATTTTTGCTTTCTTTGGCATCTGCGCTGCATCCCTTGATTCAAGCCTCTGAGTCAGGACACGTGTGATGTGTGTGTTTGTGTGTGTGTGTTTGTGTGTTTGTATGTGTGTGTGGTGTGTGTTTCTGTGCATCATGCGTGTGCACATGCTTTTCACCTGTGTGTGTTAGTTTCTGCTCCGAGTGTGAATTGCCCCACCATGCTTTTCCAGCCACGCATGCTCGCATTCAAGTAGGAATGTCACCTGTTTACAGAGGTCCCCGCTTCAGTCATGGCTTTTATTTCATTTCTGTGTGATTTGTCAAGGTCTTTATGGGATTTGCAGTGGATGAAACAACAAGTTGTTGTAGTTTATTTTCGTTAGTTTACCCCTGGTAGTAGTTTTATTTTCACTGTGCTATTTATATTTTGTTATAGCAGAATGGTCAGATAAAAAAGCACTATTGTAATAACTTTGTGTTCTCTTATTTATTTCAACCCTAGGAACCTTTCCTATTTAGTCTGTTTCTTCATAATTTTATATGATCAGAGAACAACCATGTTTCATTATGCAATGTGTAATTTTTTATAGAAATTTTGCTTTGTTAAATATACAGTACTTCTGTATTTGAATTGATTTCGAGTATAAAATGTAATTGTTTTAGTCGCTGTAGTTTAAAAAGAAAAACTATACCCTTTTTATATAAAAGAAATAATATATTAAACTAAAATAAAATAAATATAAGCAACATTTATGGCATGCAATCTATACACAGTGATTAGTTGTGTTATTTATGATTGAGGCTTTGGCCAGTGGATTTATTTCTTCCGTTTGAGGTTAGCTGGAATGTTGTCACTGTGCTGGGACATAAAAGGTGCAGCCATTATGGTCCAATGTGACCATTGCTTTGGAGCATGGTAGTGACTTCAAAGGCTTCGTTATATGCATGACTTCTTGTGAATTTCTCTTAAAAAATCTTTCATTGTTGCTCTCCAAATGTCCTTTCATTCAGGTGTCATACGGCTACCTTTTTTTCGTAGCACTGTTGCAACTATTTAGAGCACCGACAGCAGAGTGTCAAACCATGTTTCACTTACACTGAGTGTGTTGCTGCTTCAATTTGGCACTGAACCTTACGTGCACTTTGCAAGCTTTGCTTTGATCACAAAGTGTTTCATCTTGCTGTTGAGTGAGTGCGATTCTGCCGTAACAAAGCGTGTTTATTTGTTTTGATATTGTTTATGTGGTTGATGATTGTTTAACAAATGTTTAAAACTATGTCCCAGGTAAGTGTTTTGACATATGGGTTGAATACATGTGTGAGTTTGTTCACTAACCACCAAAACAATGATATACCAAGTGTTTCTTTCAGATAAAACTCCACAAGTATACATAAAATACAAGTAAAAAATATATATGCACACTGTACAAATAAAAAATGCAATAAAAAATGTACACACGCATGCATTAAGGTACAAGTAAATATATATATATATATATATATATATGTATATATATATATATATTTGTACTGAACATATTGTATTTGTAGTTAATATATATATATATATATATATATATATATATATATATATATATATATATATATATATATACTAACTACTAAGTGTAAATGTTAATGTATCAGTCAGTTATTCCTACAGTTTTCTCCAAACATGTCCTTTCTACGTCCAACCAGTCTGCTCCAAAATACTTTCATTTTCAGATGTTGCTTTATTCTGATCTCTTTAAATAGTAAAAAGCAATCTTTAACCTTTTGTTTCTTTGTCCCTTTCACTCACCCATGATTTGTTTCGTACTCAAAATGATTCTTACTCTCTCATTGCAACTGACCCACTGCTACTGCTGTCATCACTGTATGTTTTGTTCTATCACAGTTATCAATGATAATATCATTGATAACTGTGATAGAACAAAACAAATATTATTTCCGATATATCTGTACAATTGTCCATTAAAAAAAAACCCACCTAAAATGGCTGATTTTGAAAACTGGCACAGTCATTGACTTCAGATGTGATTCAGTTAAACTACCAACTATTTAAATAAAACACACGTTCACATTTACTAATGTCACCTAACTGTGTGTTAATTTCAACACATGCACACAAACAATGCTAATATAATTAAATGCTTGTACCTTACCAAGACACTTTGAGTCACGTGGTTTAACTGAAGGAGATTTATGAGAGACGATGTTGTCATGTGTAATAAGACAGTTGTAACCTGATCATCCTTTGTAAAGTGTATGGTTTAGCAATGTCTCATGAAAGACATTTCTCATCATATTCCAAGTGACAGTGTCACATGAAAAGCATTTCACCTTACTTTAAGTTTCATCACATGCAGTAAAAGTGTCCTGGACCTTTTCTAATGACAGCCATTGTCTGGTTGCACTGATGAAAACGTCTCGCATAGTCCTGACAAAAGATAACTTAAGTCACTTGTCACTTTACTAAAGTGTGTACACTTTGTCACTTAAGTAATGATGTCACAAAATGACACAAAATCACGCTTACTGATCTTTGCTGTGTTGTCACAAAACTCCTCACACCACACCTGGCAGATATCATTTGCATCCTCTGCCTGACGTTGACATTATTTTGAAACAACAATGAAATTTAGAGGTTCTGAAATCCTCTGTGATGTCACCGAGTCTGCTCAAATGGCATACCAGGGGTAATGTAATTAAAACACTATTTATTTCACATCAGAAAAATAAACTCGGTTTTTCATTTTACTACCTTTGGTTAAAAATCCCCACTAGATTGTTTTGTAAGTTTTTTGTCGAACACATTGTTCATGGATTGGAAACGTAGGTTCTGGTTTTGTGGTTGGAATTTTTGTTAGCAAATGTTGTCATTTCACAGATTCAACCTGGCACGAAACGGTCCACGTGGATCATGGACGAGGAAACGCACCAGTTTCACTACAAGGTGCAACATTGGGCCATACGCCTTCACTTTGTACCAGAAGACAGACCACGGATAAATATATCACCTGACATTTTTTGCCCATGTTAAAATGTTTCATTTTTAACCATCTCCAGGAAAACGGTCTACAAATTTCAGTAATTTACATGAACATTGTTTCTTTTCTACCACCAATCTAGTGTGCCAGAACATGTGAATTCATTGTTTGAGGTATAAATAACTAGATTTGTTTTATGTATTTATTTTGTAAGTCTGCGACTCTACAGAACGAACAAAATACATCTGCATTTCCATATTGTTCAAATCACCAAAGGTAATAAAGTTAAGTCCAACAACATGTATTGCCTGGAAAACCCAAATTTATCATTTCAAATTGTTGAAGCCAGGAAGAATATCAAGATATACTTTTAAAAAGCAAATCCGCAGATGTTGTTCTTAATGGTGCCCTTGCGATGGGCAAGTGTCAAGTTATCTATGATCCTTGATTTGTCTTCACCAACGTCTCTTATCTGCCTCAATGCACTGTTGTCTTGCACACTTATTTTATAGCTTGGTGTTTTGCAAATCTTTGGTTCTAACAATGATGTCTGTGACCCTGACTAATCACTTGTACAGTGTCTGAGACCTCGTCACACTTTACAGTTGGCTGACAGTTATTCGTGGCTGTTCTCATTTGCTACAGTAATCCTCACTAACTTGTGACTGGAACAGTCAAAATGGTGAGGACAGAGCACATTGGTGCCACCTAGTGTGAAACATTCACATTAAGCCATGGCTGGTGTGAAAGGTTTCATTAGTGTTGGACAAGTTCCGTGTTTCCAAGTTCCAGTTTTCAGATTGTTAGCTCCAGAATCGTTCCCAAGTCAATTTTTGTTTACATTTGTTTGTTCATGTTGAAAAGCCAAAAGCATTTTTTTATTTCACATGATAGCTCCTACAACACTATGACATTGATAGGAGTTATTTAATGAAGTTTTTCAATTTAACTTATAAATAGTATTTAAATGTTGTTAAATTTTACAGTAAAATATACGGATGGTTATGTTCCCACAACTATCAATGGTTCATTTGGAAAGACTGGCCAAATGGCATCCATGAAGACATTAAAGGACAGTTTCAATCACTGATCTCAGTCCCTAAGGATCAGTTAATATATGCCTGAGTCTTTCATCTCTCGCAATGCCAGTTGGAGTGACAATAGAGTTAATGACGTGACCAATGTCTTGTTTGTCTCCAGTTTCCTGCAACTACAGACAGGTGGCGCTCTAGCTTGTTAACCCTTTCCTCTTCAGTGCATCAGTCATTAACCCTTTCCATGCCAGCACATGTTAAAGCTACTAAACTACTGCATGAGATGACTGCCTACTTTTTGGCACTCAGTTGTACCATAGTTTGCCAACTAACCCCCCTTGATGCTTGGTTTTCTGGAGAAAGAAATTGGGAGTCGAATTCATGTGTATTATAGATTTGTCTCTGATTTAGAGGTCACCCACTAACACTACAGGCCTGTATTGAGTAGAAAATGATGTGATGACTGTAAATGTTTGGCTCCAGATTACCATAAGTGATAGTCCCTCTACAGCTCAGTTTTATTCATGTGTTTGTTTTTACAAAAACAATACACACAGATGACAGTTAGGTTGATTAATTGTTGAATTTGAAACCTTAAATTGTAAATATGGCAATTGTGGGGCTATATTTGAAGAGAATGTGACTTCCTGGCATATCTTTTGACTTTTACAGACATCACATGACCTGTACTGTAGCCATCATGTGACCTGTGTTGATATCATGTTGCATGTAAACAAGATTAAATATTTTAAGATAATACCACTTTAAGCGTATTGTTATGTAGGCACCCCAGTTGCCAAAAACATTACTAGATGGCACCACATTACTGCATGATCAGGGTGACCTTGACTACTGTATATTGAAGATGCTTGCCTACACAGGCATTTCTCAGGCTTTCAGGAGTCCACGATTACTTTTCAGAATTTCAATATGAGGATATTGACTCTGCTGTCACATTTGTGCAAGTAATATAGATTCAGTGATGATAAGAATAATTATTCTCTCTGGCGATATACCACATTGAGATTTATCATTATTGTTTTCTTCAAAATTTGTTATTTTCTTGAGGTAACTCTTATTTTCATACCACACACCTGGTGCATAAATAAGGAAGTTTATTTTACGGGAAGTGCTATTTTGAGAACATGCTGTCAATATAAAGGTCACCAAATTCCTACAATGTTACTAATAGAAATTAGCTGTAATCATAATGTTACTGTGGCATATCACATCCATATGCTACTACATCATATATAATTATAATAACAATGATATTGTTTGCCTGTTTATTGTTCATAACTATACAAGAATGATATGTATTAGAGCATGCCATAATGTATAGCCGTGCCAAAAAATGCATGGTAGAATTATTAGAAGATTTTAATTTCAGCTTTGACATTTTGAAATAGTTTGTTTAGTTTACATTCCAAATGCTCTCAATACTTTTGGTTATCTTTTTTTTAAATTGAATTATTTATATTTTATTGCAGCATCCTACATTGCTAATATTATGTGATATTATATACTCTGGATATGTTAATAATTATTATTTATTTTTACAAATACTTTTGCCATTAACAGTTGGCTTAATTAAGTCATGTGACATTTTGAGCTGTTTTAATTATTTATAATTATGGTTTCCATGTCATTCCAGCTTTAGATTTGTTCTCTAAAACACATACATTGGTGTTTTAAATGTAATATTTTCATGTGCTCTATTTGTTTACAATTTAATAGAACAAATCCTCCGTGGACTAATGACGTATGGCATAAGATAACAGTTTTAAGCAGCTATATGTTTGTAGGATGTGCTAAAATAAACAATGTATTGATTGAAATAAGAATATAATCGTATTTATGATATGTATCTTTTTTCTCTTCATAAGTTATTCTGTTGCCATTATTAATATTTTAAAGAACATCATCTCAGATCTACGAAACTAATTTTGTAAATTGATAAGTACATGTGGTGACTGTATTAAAGCGAACAGTTCTGAAGTTATAACAGTCTATGCTGCATACCAGGTGGCGACAATTGATGACAAAAGTGACTTCAGGACAGTCAATAATGCCATGAAAGCAGTTGGTTTCTCCAACGATGACATAGAGTCCATTTGGAAGATGGTGGCAGCTGTCCTCCATCTTGTAAGTATCCCAGCATGCACTGAGTAGTAAAGTTAAAATAATTATGTAATATAGTAATGGATTTGTTGTTTAGTTTCATTGTTAATATTATAATTGTATGTACATGTGTATATCAGGATTGTTAACAAATGCGTACCTTTGCATTCGAATACGAATTTGTAACTTTATGTGAATGTCTATTTTATGATCGCATTCGAATGTGAATGTGAATGTTTGGGTATCGCATTCGAATGCGCTGAAAGTGGAATATTTGCATTCGGATGTCAGACAGTTGAATGTGCATTCGAGGGACATTCATATTCTTTAACAACACTGATAAATTCACCCTGTTCATTCTTGTATAATATGTCTGAAGTAAAGTAAATTTCCATCTTTACAAGTATGTGTTTTAATCAAATTAGACAACAAAAATGACATAATAATAGTGATTATTATATATAAAAGCGATGTCAAATTGTGATCCCCCTTGCATGATCATCTCTGTGTATTCCCGTGCAGGGTAACTTGGACTTTGTGGAGGAGGGTGAGGAGGCGAGGGTGAAGGACCATGGGGTGCTCAAGAATGTCGCCAAGCTGCTGTCGGTGGATGAGTCGGCGGCGCAGACGGCGCTGTGCTCGCGTGTTCTCGCGGCGCAGGGTGATGTCATGGAGAAGAGTCACAACGTGGAACAGGCGCGGCGTGGGAGGGACGCATTCGCCAAGGTCTGGTCACATGACACTTTAACAAATTTATTTATAACAAATGTATTTACAATGTAAGATTTATATTTATAATTTTTTTTATACATTACATGATTTATAATTATAAAATAAAAAATAGAATCACATGGTGCATATTAAATAAAACAATTCAAGAGAAGCAGTGTAAGCGGTCGTAGGAGCAAGATGCTCACACAAACTGGCCGCCACGACTGCGGCAAACACTTGTAATACTATTTATAAAACAAATTTATTTATAAAAGAATTTATTTAATCGGCAATACAATTGTTTGTATTATTTATATAACTAAATAATAATATTAACATAATTATATTATTATTTCTATTTTACTTATCGTACACTAGAAAGGAGGAACAGTCTTCACTATCCACTGTGTACACCTGCTCAGTGCAGTACCTTAACACATCTGGGTACAGACAAACAAATGATTTAAGATATTCAAAATTGCAGAGCTCTCAAATATCCAGTGATTGGTTAATGGGCAACATTATTACTTTTACTACTTTAAGATTATGTGGAAAAATGTGATTGTGAGGAGCGAAATATTTATTAGCAGGTGATCTTCAAGACTATGATGCCACATCTGTGTGTGTGAAACATTGTTTCCAGGTGATCTGTGACCACGTGTTTATGAGTATGAAGTGTTGACAGGCTGGGTATGGCCATGTTTTTATGTGTATCACAATGTTGTGGACAGGCGATCTATGACCGCGTGTTCACGTGGATCGTGAGGAAGGTGAACAAGAGCATGGAAGTGTCCCAGGAGATCATCAGGCAGGGCAGCAACACCGTCATTGGGGTCCTCGATATCTATGGCTTTGAGATATTCGACAACAACAGGTCGGTTGAATGATATCAACCAGAATGAATGCACAGCAGCAACTTGTCTTGTACTGTCGTCATCGTTGTGAATTCTATGGTGTGTTTGAAAATGTAATGTTATTAATTTTGACTGTTAAAATGTATCCTGAGCTTGCAGTACATGTGTTATATGTACCTCTATCAGAAACATACTGGGTCTGTCAATAAACATGTCAAAAATACAATACCGGTCACAAAATTATGTAATACCGGGTAGTTATCTATGGTTGTGAACGAAAAAGTTGTAACTTTTTGAATTTCAGAGACATTTGGACATTGATGTAATCATACTTTTTTTTTCATTTGCTACATATGATTATTCATAAAATTTTAAGAAGTATTATTATGTATGGATTTTTATTTGTTGAATCTTTGGAAGAATATTCCCAGAATATCATACTTGAGTAAACTGGTTGCTTGCTCTACTAAGAATTAAATCTGAGAGAGAAAGCTTGTGGAAAGTGTGTAATATACACACTAAGCTTTTGTTCTGATGTTTAAAATACCTTCCTTTCATAGGCTGCTGGTATTTATGGCACAGTTTGAGTTTGTCCTCTGTGAGGTATTGTGCAATTGTGCTGCCCCCTGGTGACCTGAGATTGTCTGATGTTACAGCTTTGAGCAGTTCTGCATCAACTACTGCAATGAGAAACTACAGCAGCTCTTTATTGAGCTCGTGCTCAAACAGGAGCAGGATGAGTACACGAGAGAGGGCATCCAGTGGGAGCATGTAAGTACTCCAGGGGTGAGGGTGTTTAAGTACGCCAGGTGTGAGGGTGTGTAAGTACTCCAGGGGTGGGGGTGTGTAAGTACTCCATGGGTAGGTGTGTACCGGTAAGTACTACAGGAGTGGTAGCATGTAAGTGCCCCAGGGGTGAGGGCATGTAAGTACTCCAAGGGTGAAGGCCCGACTCGAGGTGTGGGGGCATGTAAGTACCTCATGGGTGGGGGCGTGTGTGTATGCTTGGGGTGAGGGCATGTAAATACCCCAGGGGTGAGGGCATGTAAGTACCCCAGGGGTGGGGGGTATGTAAGTTCCCCAGGGGTGGGGGCGTGTATGTACCCCAGGGGTGAGGGCATGTAAATACCCCAGGGGTGAGGGCATGCAAGTACCCCAGGGGTGAGGGCATGTAAATACCCCAGGGGTGAGGGCATGCAAGCTGACCAGTCCCCACCAGCAATAACAACTATTGAACAATTTATTATTCAGTGTGTTAATAATATTCACAAGAGGCATATGTTAAATAATCAACAATTGGCACATTTTATCCAGCAGACTCATGAACGATTAAGTTTTGTCTCTACAAACAGGTGTTGTTTTATTTCTGAAATGTTTGTAGGTGGATTATTTCAACAACAAGGTCATCTGTGACCTGGTCGAGGCTCAGCACACCGGTGTTCTCGCCATTCTCGACGAGGCTTGCCTCAATGTTGGCAAGGTCACAGACAAGGTCAGTCAATCACATCTCGTGTTTTTTTACATCGTCCAGGCATGAAAGGGAAACTCAGAGAGAATGTGGGAATGAAGGAATCTTTCAGTTTTATAAAATGGGAAATTCCCATTGCTACAGCAGATTCCTGGAAAATTTTATTATCTAAGAAAAGGTGTATAGGGTATATCAGGACATGTGATTCAGTAGTCATGTTGAGGATGATATATTATTAACCATAACCTAAGTTTTTTCTGCTGCATTATATCTAAAATGATGAGGTTACAATTTATCTGGTTTTTGTTTTTTTACGTTGCTTATAATACAATTTGACGATTCTCTGGTAAGATATTTTGTGAATCTTTCAGATGTTCCTTGATGCCATGTCTGAGAAACTTGCCAAACATGACCACTTCACAAGTAGAAAGGTTTGTGATTATCAGCAACCAATAACATTCTTACACACCATATTTGATGTGTGTGGTGTTGAGCCTACAGTATGCTAGATATACAGTACACAAGGCAGACAAATCTCAGGATGCATGGATGATGCATATGAAAGTAAACAACCAGCATGTGACTTAGTGAGTCGAATTGGTTGGTGCTAATCACCGCTCATGCATTCACACTAACACAAAATCTTCACAGGTTTTATAACAAATAGTATTACATTTTTAACTTGTATTATCATTTTTATACTACAGTTTTTAGAAATACTTTACAAATGATACCAAGATGATGTTTTGTGTTGCAGCTGAGTTTGTCTGACAAGACACTGGAGTTTGGTCAAGACTTCAAGATCAAGCACTATGCCGGAGAAGTGATCTACAAGGTGGATGGGTTCATTGACAAGAACAATGACACACTCTTCCAGGACTTCAAGCGACTTCTCTACAGCAGGTGAGATGGTTGGTCTGGTCCATTCATAAGGAGGATGTAGACCCAGCTACGTGTCCTCATTCATTTAATCCTCACTTGCCTCTATTCCCATTTGAGAATTGCTGACCCACCCTAATGCCTTGTCCACAGTGTGCTCTACAACCTCTGTGACCACCCTTGACGGCCGCTATGTTTTCTTGATCCCATCAACATCCACTCGATGTACCATTTGTTCAAGCCAAAACTGTCGGATCTGTCTTAGATTATCTGTTGTGCACCTTTGTTCCATTTTGTTTACATCTTCTCACTCCCTCCCTCCCCCTCCTCCCTCTTTCTCCCCCGTCTCCCACTCCTCTCTTCCTCTCCCCCCTCTCTTTCCCCTCCCCCTCTTTCTCCTCCGCTCTCTCCCCTTCTCTCTCTTTTCCCTCCCTCCCCTTCTCTCTCCTCTCCCTCCCTCCCTCTCTCCTCCTCTCTCCTCTCTTCTCCATTCCCCTCACTCTCCCTTTCTCCCTGTCTCTCCCCCTCTCCCCCTTTTGGCTCCCTCCCCTCTCTATCTCTCCTCTCTCTCTCCCCCTCTCTTTCTCTTTCTCCCTTCCTTTCTCTCGCTCTCTCTCGCTCTCTCGCCCTCTCGCCCTCTCTCACTCTCACTCACGTACACACTCAAATATAGTCATGCAATCTGCCTCACCATTCTCATATCCATTCTCTCAGTTATGATTTTGTTCATTCTTGGAGCTTTCTTCATGTACTACCATTACACGCAGCCTATAAATACAAGTACTGTTTGTTACAGCCAAAACCCCCTCATCAGTTCAATATGGCCAGAGGGGGCAAAGTCGAAGACAGAAGTGACAAAGCGCCCCGTCACCGCGGGAACGAACTTCAAGAACTCAATCATCGCCCTCATTGAAACACTCAGTTGTAAGGTATGGAATAGTGCTGATTGTGAGTGTGTTATTTAATTGTTAAATGCTTAAACACTTGAAACTTAAAGATGTTAGCACATGGGCCTCTCTTGTTTGGTTTGGTTCATGTTTCTTATATTGTGTACCTCAAATTAAACAACTGTGTGCATCTTCTCAGTAAACACTACACAGACTGAATATAAATACACAAGTGCATTGCTTTACTTACACCATTTCATCAGTTGCAGCTGGTTTACCTAAGACATTGACCTGTGGTTATGCAACAAATACATTTTGTTTACCATTATCATTGTTAGTATGTGTCACTTCAATAATCACCAAAACAATTGAAATTTTGAGCGTGGCTTTACAGGGCCATTTATTTTGGAATGCCATATGATGAAACAATGTTTAAATATATGCATATATATATGTATGTGTGTACATATATACATTTATAATTTCCTGTGTTACCATCTCACAGGAGCCCTACTATGTTCGTTGCATCAAACCAAACGAGGAGAAATCACCCACGCAGTTCAACGATGTGCGAGTTCGCCACCAGGTCATGTACCTGGGTTTGCTCGAGAATGTACGAGTTCGGCGTGCTGGTTTCGCCTTCCGCATGGAGTACACTCGCTTCCTTAAGAGGTAAATCGCCATTCACATGTCTCTTTTATCTGATAAACAAGCAGCATGTGTTTTAAAAAGTAGTAATAATATGGTTCTTATATAGCTCCCCATCCAAACAATTGTTCTGGGGCACTTTACAATGGTTATTATGATTGAATTAAAATAATAAAAAAATACGCATATACAATACTACTTCGATGAAATATGCAATCATTCCTGCTAATAAAAACAATTATGTTACCTTAAAATATGTACATAAATAAGCACAACTAAACAATGTATTAAAATAATAGCAATATATTAATAAAAATAATAAATTAATAAAAATAACTAACTATGATTGTCAAATGTCAAAATAATCTGTAAAAAGATGCGTTTTGAGTGCAACTTCAAACTGATCAGCACTTATACATTGGTGCACTGTAAGGGGGGGTAGTTGGTTCCATGCCCTTGGAGCTGCACAAGAGAAGGGTCGTTTGCAGATTTTAGTGCAGGAAGTGGGTTGTTAAAGGAGCATGTTGCTGGTCACAGAATTACTTGAATGCATTAAATTCTTAGATTACGTTTGTTAAACAATACCATAGTTGATGCATACTGGATTTGTGGTATATACAAATTTGAATAACTAATCATGTGTATCGAAGTACGCAGTGCAGCATGCAATATGAAATGACCTTGAACTTTTGTAATTATATAATTATTATCTTACAGTGATGTCATTCCCAAACCCACTTCACATGAACTCAGCGCTTAAGGCATTTATCTGTCAGCAGCCAGTTCAGACTTCAGGATAGTTCTTTTTCTGATCAAAACATTCATTTTGTTCATATCCTAAAAATACAAATAAATATACACAAACGTGACACCAGTATGTGACCAAGACCAGTAGGTGACAGGCTGAAACGTCGTACATTTCTACAAATTATGCTTCAAAGTAAGTTAGTTTCTTACAACATAACCATATCTTGGAGCCATGAACAACATATTCAATAACTGCATTCTACTTAACACTTCGGATATAAAAAAATGAACGATTTCGTTGTGCACAGGTACAAGATGGTGTCAAAGAAGACGTGGCCAAACTTCCACGGTGGCCCAGACAAGGAGGGAGTGCGAGTGATCATCAACGAGGAACAGTTCCAGGATGATGTGCAGTACGGGAAGACGAAGATCTTCATCCGCCATCCACAGACACTCTTCACACTGGAGGAGAAGAGAACCGCGCGCATTCCCGCCATTTGTCTCACCTTGCAGACGGTAAAGGGTTAATCGTGTTGTCGGGACAAAATGAAAGAGAGGGTGCCGGCTCCTAGGATTTATTTTTCATTTAATGTTATGTTCTTATGACTACAACATGTTGAAGGTTTACTGCAAGTCAATTTGTGTTCAGTTACTTTATTAAGCTTGGAACAATGTTCACAATTTGAAAGATCCTGCCTGGAACATGTTGAGATTGTAATAAAAATCCAGTTTAAAACAAAATTGATTGGCAAGATTGTTAAGGCGAGCAGAGTTAACCGCAGTACCCTTTGATGTTTACTTTTCCCACGTTCTGGACAGCAGACTTCCTATTACAAATTACTGTTTGGCCAATTCTGGGCAGAGGAGCTGGCACCATTCCTTTAAAGAAAATGTTTGAGTGACAAACATAAAAAGGTGTGAGTGTTTGGTAACTGTGAATGTGTTGCTGCGAGTGTATCAGAGGTAGGTGTTGGTGTGAGTGTGTTAGAAGTATGTGTTGGTGTGTGTGTGTGTGTGTGTGTGTGTGTGTGTGTGTGTGTGTGTGTGTGTGTGTGTGTGTGTGTGTGTGTGTGTGTGTGTGTGTGTGTGTGTGTGTGTGTGTGTGTGTGTGTGTGTGTGTGTGTGTGTGTGTGTGTGTGTGTGTGTGTGTGTGTGTGTGTGTGTGTGTGTGTGTGTGTGTGTGTGTGTTATGTGTGTTAGAAGTAGGTGTTGGAGTGAGTGTGTTAGAGGTAGGTATTGGTGTGAGTGTGTTAGAGGTAGGTGTTGGTGTGAATGTGTAGGAGATAGGTGTTGGTGTGAGTGTGTTAGAGGTAGGTGTTGGTGTGTCATAACAATGTGTGAGTGATTTGTATGCTGTTGCAAATACATGTATGCCAGTGGAATGTGTATGTTACAGAAATGTGTATGTGTTACAAAAGAATAAGTGTGATACAAGAATATGTGAAGAATGTGTAACATGTGTGAGTGCGTTACGATAATATTGGTGTGTTAATAGAACATTCCGTGTTAAATGAAGGCACATTGTGATTTACGCTGCAGTGTTACACTACGAGTGTGATACAAGAATACTTAATTATGTTAGAAAGGGCCATACCTCATGGGTACCTTGCAATAACATATATATTGTTACAAGAACACGTTGATGTATTACAAGAACCCCAACTTGTGTTACAAGAAAGCATGTTGTATTGACAGATGTGGCGAGGGGCCCTGGCCCGGATACGATACAAGAAGATGAGCGCCATCTACCGGATCATGAATGCGTACCGCAAGTACAAACTACGATCGTACGTCTGGAAGCTTGTCGAACTCTTCCAGTGAGTAGTCAACAGTGGTACTTCAGAATATAGATATCCTGCTGTTCATTTCAAGATCCTTTCATTTTAAAGAAAGGATTGTATGATAGTCATATTCCTTCATTATATTGGATGTTACGTGAAATTTATCAGCATAATTTCAGTCATTTCTGTGATAAGACAACAAATCAATCACTTCTTCCCATAAGACCCTACCTCATTAAAGTAGTTAAGTAGTTGTTTGTTGACATTTCACTCTGTGCAGCTGTAGTGCAGGTTTAAAGATATGACAAGTAAATTTCCAGAATTTATTTTCTAAGCAGTTCATTTTATTCTTTCTTGTAAACCAAGGGGTGTGTATTGGTTTTGCCCATATTTTGTATATTAGGGCCTGTAAGTGTATCATGATACATGGCGAGACTCCGTGGGACTGGAGTTGATTGGGGACAGAACACGAATAATATTCTAATGACAGTTGTAGTTTCCGACAGATGAATACTAGGAATATCAGGTCATAAATATCTTGTTCTTATCTTAAATGTCCGATTTAATAGTGGATTTGCCACACTGTCAGACATATAGTGATTTATGTAGTGCAGATGGTATTAAACATTTTAGACAGTACGGGATTTGCATTTTACATTGCTGTATGTTTGGTTTCACAACAGTTCGATAAGCACTTATTTAGATAAGTTGTCTAAGTGCACATAATCACACAAGTACACATTTGCCCCAAAACAGGGTGTACTGCGAGAAAGATGGCATTCTTCGTTACTTGTCAAGATCGCCAAACACAACTACAAGCTGCTGATGCCATGGCAACCATGTATAATAATCAATTAACCTACATGATTTCCATGATCATTCTTACCGGCAAAGTGTTGCGCTGCTTCTGCTTGTAGTTATCCTTCGGAAAATATAGCTATAAACACAATTTGGGGACAGCCCGATTATTACAAACAAAAACAAAACAAAGTCCTATTTTTTAACATGGAGAAAATGGACTTCCTGCCCCCAACCTCATTTTCGAACACAAGTAATGTACATTTTTAGGTGTAAATAAGCATGGTATGGTTAGATTTGGGTTAAACATTGATACCGTGTTGTAGGAATGTCAAGTCACAGAGGGATTACGGGAAGAGCATCCGGTGGCCCAAACCACCCCAGGTGCTTGCGTCGTATGTCGAAACCCTACAGAAGGTGCACAGCAGGTAGGTTATGTCATGACGTGTCACTAGAAGGTAGTAGATTTCATAACATGTCACTAGAAGAAATTTGGCATCATAATGTGTCACAAGAAGGTAATAGATGTCACAGTGTGTCCCTAGACGATATGACATCATGACATGTCACTAGAAGGTAGTAGATGTCATAACATGTCAATAGAAGGTAGTAGATGTCATAACATGTCACTAGAAGATATGTGACGTCATGACGTGTCACTAGTAGATAGTATAAGTCGTAACATGTCACTGGAAGATATGTGATATCATGACATGTCACTAAAAAGTAGTAGTATGTGTCATAACTTGTCACTAGAAGACATGATATCATGATGTGTCATTAGAAGTTACATGATACACTATGTGTCTCAAGAAAGTAGTAGATGTCATAATATGTCACTATAAGGTATGTGATATCATGATGTGTCACTAGAAGGTTGTAGACATAACGTGTCACTAGAAGATAGTTGATAACATGATGTCTCATTAGAAGGTAGCAGACATCATGAAATATCATTAGCTGTGTTGTTTCTCTATGAGTCGAGTAGTATGCGTTAATTCTTGCATTGTTGTTCCCTTTGTCTGGGGCGAGGGTGGCATGGATAATGATAAGTATCCCAGATTTTTGATTTACTTCCCCATCCATCCTTGAAACTATTTCATTGCTGTTGTGTGTCCACCACCTGTCTTCAGTCCTCCTTTGTGTGGTCTTGCTCATCCCCGGCCCACCCAGTAATACCAGTCCCTCTCCATGCAGTTTCCCCCATCTACATTGCATCCTTCCTTGTCTGCCTGAATAAAACAGTAATACAATAAAAGCTACTCATATATCCTGATAAAGCATTTTAAAATATGCAGCATGTGTTAAAATAAGTAAACAGGGTTAAATTATGTAAACATAAGTCAGAAATGTTAAATAAATAAAGGTCTATAAAGGATCATTGCTGCAGTCTATGGTAAATTTGCAAAGGAAACATGTTCACATGACAACTGTTGTTTCTCCTCACCAGGTGGCGTGGCTACATGATCTTGAAGCCGATTCCTGAGAAGGATCGTCCGATGCTTCAGCTGAAGATCTTCGCTGCTGAGGCCTTCAAGGGCGGTCGCAAGGAGTGGGGGTACAAGCGACGCTGGGAGGGTAACTACCTCATGAATGTAAGTCCTTATCTCCTCATTATTGTTTTCTACAGAGTGTATTCTTTTTGTAATATTTTGCTCTTAGACCTTGATTTATGTATAGATCCTAGATTTTCCAAGACTCCAGTTTATATATGAATGCCCGATTTTCCAACACCCTGTGACTTACATGTAAATGTCCAAATTTAGACCCTCTGGTTCGCCTATGAATCTCCTGCATTGATGGTTCTCATTTCTGAAACTTTACTTGTCAATCTCTACCGTGTGAATAATTGCATTCAGTATACAGCTGTATAACATTTACATTTTCAGTCACAGGAGAATGGCAATACTTCGGCATACTTGTCGTCTGTCAACTCTCTGAAGACCACCGATCAGTTCAACCGCGTTCTCTTCTCGTGTGTTGTCAAGAAGGTGAGGACAAGACCTCTGTTGTTTTGTTTCTATACATTAACATGCTAACTTGGATGTGTTGTAAGTGTATCTCCTCCTGTGTCAAGGTCCACTTGTCTTGTGTTATGTTTGTTCGTGTTTTTTAACCTTTTGCTTCTAACCTACCAACTGGAGGTGTATTTAAAGAAAGGGTGCCAGCTCCTCTGCCCTGAATTGGCCAAGCAGTAATTTGTAACGGGAAGTCTGCTGTCTAGAACGTGGGAAAGTTAAACCTCAAAGGGTATTGTGGTTAACTCTGCTCACCTCGGCATTATTGCCAATCAATTCTGTTTTGAAAATGGATGTTTTGTTTACCATTTGAACTGTTGCATGCAGAATTTTTCAAATTGCGAACATTGTTCTGAGCTTAATAATGTAACTAAACACAAATTGTTAGGCAGTAAACCTTCAACGTGCATGTAATAATATTAAATGAAAACAGTCAAACCCATGAGCTGGCACTCTCGCTTTAAAAATATAATGATACATATTAAAAGTATTTCAGAGTTACCATGTTTGTGCTATTTTATTCTAGAAGACCTGTCTACAATTTTAGAGAATTGAAAGATGAAACACGCTACTTTAGAGGGTGACATGGTGGCAATCATTTTAACAAAATCCAAAATACAGTAACAGTGATAACTGTGTGTCTTTGTTGATCCGAAGGTGGGCACTAGTTAGGTTACTCGTTGAGTGTATTCACTTCAGATGTCTACAGGAAGTTTTTTGATGATTAAAGTGCCGATGTCATATGCGGGTCTATGTATATAATGTTTTTGTGTGGCAAGATAGAATGGTGAAGGTAGATGATGTAGGTTTTGCATAGTATCATACATCACTGTTTTGAAGCCATGCCATTGAACCTTCAGTTACAGGTTGTAAGCACATCATAATGTCCTTGTCTCATGTTCTCACAGTCATTGTTGTTTTTGCGAGCCAGGTCAACAAGTTCAATAAGACAGCAGATCGCGCCGTCTGCTTCACTGACAAGTTCATCTACAAGTTGGACCCCAAAAAGGGTTTCAAGGCCATGAAGAAAGGAACATCCATCAGCAGTGTGAGTGAACAGACCAGCTGTATCTTTGCTGAGCATTAACTGAGTTGAATAAATGTGTGCATGCATGCGTGTGTGCATGCATGCTGTTCTGCTGGGGTGATTGTAAGGTTATACATGTGTATAGAGTTGATGCAACATGATGGATGGATGGATGAATGGATGGATGGATGGATGGATGGGTGGGTGGGTGGATGGATGGATGGATAGATGGATGGATGGATGGATGGATGGATGGGTTGGTGGGTGGGTGGGTGGGTGGATGGATGGATGGATGGATTTTATTTCAATAATAAAAAATACTGATATAGGATGTCTACCAGGAAAACACTATCTTACTCCACACATATATCACATAGATGACCACTGTGACTGTCCACTGCTTCAGATGACGGGTGTGAGTGTGAGTCCAGGCAGTGACCAGCTGGTCATCATTCACCTGGAGGGAGGCAATGACCTGGTGCTGTGCCTTGAGAGTAAGGACCACGAGGACAGAGTGGGCGAACTCATCGGGAACCTCTGTAAACTCTGGCACGGGTGAGTGGGCGGGGCGGGGCGGGGCGGGGCGGGGCGGGGCGGGGCGGGGCGCTGCGGGGCGGGGCGGGGCGTGGCCTGCTTGTGAAGAGAGCCACGTTTGTATTGTCTTCGTATTGACCTGAGGTCAGGGGGTCGAAATTAAAATGTTAACCCCTGGACACACAGATACCTGGTAGCCTTAATGTGTTACTCGTCCACATGAAACATCACTAGTCCCGTTGTGAACATCGCTGAATTGTGGAACTTTTATTCAAATTTGTCAATACATCGTCATTGTTTGTTAAACATAAAAACGTTATAAACAAATAAATGACAATTTCATAACTGATGACACAACTTAATTAGTTTAGTCACAGAACTAGAAATAGCTACTCGCCCGAGGGACTAATGTTAGCCAAAGGTTCTCATCCTCTGGCATATCTACTCGCCTCAGGCAAGCAGCTGAACTTTAAATCCTTTCACTGCCAGTTGGAAGACAATACAAATGTGATAAATTTATCACATTTTATTAATTAACTATTTTGCAAGCATGTTGACAAGTATATGTGGACGATCAATTCCTTCTCTCTGAGACGGTTGTTGTTTTGAACTATCGGTAACATTGCTATCTATGACTGTGATTATTTGCCATGCCATGAAACATAACAGGAAATGAATTCTCATCTACTCTAATATAAGTTTTCAGTTAAAGTTGATGATGTAGAGTTAAAGAAATGGAAACTGAAACCTGTGTGCTGAGACAACACTTTCTGTGCAGGACTCATAAGAAGGACTTGCGCGTTACCGTGGCGACTCGGCTGAACTGCATGCTGGGAGGGAAGGCTCGTGAGATCGGTGTGCAGACGCAGCCGGGGGATGGGGTCACGACCTTCCAGAAGAACGGCAATGGCCTGATGCTTATGTGGTCAGATGCACACTGAAACTGACCACAGTTTGGAGGACAACAGATGAAGCTGGGACCAGCCTACCCATGACTCATAACTGCCCAATATCCCATGATACATTGATATCCACACAAGATGTTGATATCTATACTAGACAACTTGTTTTGTTAGCAGTTGTCTGTTGATGCTATGGTGACGTCTCCATGACATGTTCAGGGGAATACTTGTTTCTTTCATCACGATGTGTTGGTTTAATCATTTGTCGTAATATCAACATGACACTTCGATATCACCGTAGCACGTTGCTATGCCACGAGAAAATTACCTTATCTATTCATATCCAAACATTACAACTGGATTGACATATGACATGTATATCCAAACGTATGACAAGTTATGTATTTTGTGTTATGACAATATCTGGGTGGCTCATTAACAGGCAGATATCATACGTTTGTGTGTATATCAACATGACACATTGACCAGTGGTTATATCAGTGATATCAGTAATTGACTAACACATGTTAATGATAGCACATTGATGATCAGCATGCTGCTAGATATAAATTACGTTGAGTGAATATTTATATTGACCTTTTTGTACATGTGGTGATGCCTATGTAATTGTTATATCTCAGATCCTCAGACGAGTCAATATTGCTATCCTATCTCACGAGTGCCTTTGTAAAGCCCTGTAAGTTTAAAGATACAGTAACTGTAGAAATGCTATTGGAGCTATTCAGAGGGCTGGGTTTCTAGGAGGAATGCAGAGTTTCTGACGATTTTGTTATGCTAAGTATTTTGTCGCACTAAGTTCTGTTATTCAGAATTCATAATATGAAAATGGTGTTGGAAATGCTATTTAAACACTACATCGTCGGGAAGATTTCATCCATGACAGTTTACTGCACAATTTTCTTTATAATATGAAATAACATGAAGCATAATAAGTTGAGATTTGAACTGCGTACACAATATATTCTTTGCTGGTAAATGAAGTCAGCAGAACTATTAATGTCGTCAACTTTACTTGGTGTTCACCATTTCTACAGACGTCAACAAAATGCAGTGACTTTTTTGGCATGAACTGACTTATGTGTTATTTTGTACAGACGTGATACTTGGTTGAAGTTGTGCGTATTCGATACGATAACATTTATGTAGTAGACTAGTGCATTTATTATGATTTACTTGCAGGATAATTGGAAAGATTTAGTAGACGTTGCACAACATGTTGAAACATTGGCAAATGCTAGAGAGGCACCAAGTATTTGTAAAAAGCAAGTGGGATTTTTGTGGGCATAAATTGTGTTTTTCAGATGTTGTACAGATATTGAATTTGAAAGTAATTTGTATAGATATGTATATTTACTCCACTGAATATGTATGTGTCAATTATCCGTCGTCAGTTCAGAGTTGCCAGTTTGGTCAGGCACTGAATATTGCTTACACTAGGGTAGGTTGGTTGTTATGTAATCACCTTGTTACAACCTAATTTCATGTGGTTAATTTCATGTAAAATGAAGCTATGCATTTGTGTATTTATAGTGTATACTTAGTTTATATGTGGTACTATTTTTGAGACATTTTGTGATGCCAGGCAGGTAGTCGTGTAGTCAAGTATGTACATGTAAATGTTGTTGCACAGTACAGACATGTTTGTAATCTTTTGCTACTATACAAAGAATAATTATTGTTATTTTAATGAAAATTTAATTTGATCCTATATTTGTGCCATCTTTACTGGTGTTGATCTATATTTACATGTTACACACACTGGCTTGTGTCATTTAACTGAATATGTAGAATACTGCAAGCAATATAAGATGTAAGGCTAAGATATTAGACACAGCTCCTATACAAAGTTATGAACTAGCACCAATGGTTCTTATAATGATGACTGCTGATATTGCATTGAATACCGTTGTTTTGCAGTTGGAATGTGCCACTTTCTGTTTGTGTATATGAATTAATACTTCGACTCATCTAAATTAGATGTCAGTAGGGGCGCTACATGTAGCTTAGCGTTACTGACCAATCACAGGCTCTCAAATGACTTGACTCAAGTTTCTCTGTCTGAACCAGTACTCTGTAAAATACTGGCCTTTTGTACATTTGAATATTAAATATGCAGCTTGGGAAAATGTTGTGTATGTTGTACTTATAGGTTGTCATATAATTATACTGGACCTGTAGTGGCATTGCAGAGAGTGACATATACTATTATATGCATTTAACCAACTGACCTATCCATCACGTGACGTCTCCCTTAGCAATGATGTCCGTCTACAGTAGCTTACAAAATGGTGGCTGCACAAGTCAGTCACATTCTCTTGTTAACGTGTCGAGAGTCTGGTGGCCACTAATGTTTTTGTTTGCAACACCAGCAAAGGTTTGAAGTAGTTGTGGACAAGAGCTGTATGCAGGAAATATTGATAAGACTGATTCAGATTAATCCCTTAATTCCCCATCTTCTTTCTGTCTTGACTTTGTATTTTATGTGTTCAGCGCCTGGCAAGCAGAGATAGCATTTCATATTTAAATATACCGGTGGCGGCGTACCTGTGTAGATTGTCACAGATCCATGCTATATATATATATATATATATATATATATATATATATATATATATATATATATATATATATATATATACATATATATATATATATATATATATATATATATATATATATATATCATATATATATATATATAAATATATATATATATATAATATATATATATATTGCTGGCTCTGGATTGTCAATGGCTAGTCTCGTGGAAGCGTGATACATCTACGTGAGAAAAAACAACAAAGCAAAACAGGAAATACTGTATCACAGAAGGCCCTTGTCACAATTTTCAACCGACCCTCTTGTCCTTTCGGTCTACGCATAGTCACTACCAGTTCACCCACAACGTCCACGTCTGTTGGAGAACATTACAAACATGTTTGTAGATCTCTTCTATTTTCAAACAACGCAGCTTGCTATGGCCACACTGAACACACTAAGTAGTATGTTGGAGCGATGTCGCATCAGGCTTTCAACCAAGATAATCCAGGTTCGAACCCCGTGCTGTCGTGTCAAACCTTGAGCAAGTTCTTTCACTCTACGTTGCTCCAGTTCTCTTAATTGTACTAATAAGTATAGCTGGTTATAGATACTGGTGAATAGTTGTATACGAATAGTCTTTGCACATTAGTTGCAGCGTGGCCGGTTGGATGACTCCCAGATAAGATAAGATGGTGTTCGCTATAACAAGGTCCTCTAGCGAGTCAAGGGTAAAGCTCTTTGAGCAGTTCTGGGACTGGATTCTGTGCTATATGTATAAGAACTTAAATTACCTTTATGAGTAGCTTTATCATTAACGGTCGTCTGTCTATTATCGTGTATCCCTGCTAATGCCAGAATTGGGTTAACCTCAAGCATACTGCAACAGTCCAGTGATATGAATTTCAGTTAGCAAAAGCAGACTTACGAGACCATAAGAATGACACGAATCGGTCCACAGATCATAGCACTGGAACGGAGACCGGAGCACGAGTGATGTGTTTAATACACCTGCTCACAAGGATACATGTCCTACATACCGTTTCACATTGTGTTTTGGTCATATATTAAAATATTATGCACACGCACATGCACCTTGTCTGGTTACTTATGCAAACGTCCGACCAGTTGCACGAAGTCATTCCACGAGCACAGCCAAATTAGCCACTGGGCTTCTGGCTGTGCACACCGGAATATCTGATGCTGCTTCTGGCGTCATCGCTGCCGACGGAGGTCCAATTGACACCCGGACCCACGGGCTGAATGTGCTATTGTTAACACTACAAGGGACGCCAGAAATTACTAGTCAGTTTCCTTCGCGCAATCCACATAATCAGCAGTAGAATTTGTGCGTCTTTCATGTCGCAATGTTGATCTCTTGTCTGCCCGTCGCAGGATTTCATGTTGCGCATGAGAATTTTCGGCATGGATTGCAAACAGCGCTTTAAAATTGCATGCTAATTGTGTGAACACAGAGAAGGCCTGAAGTAACCAGATATGGTAGCAACTCTGATACATGCAGCTTCACGCCTGAGAAAGCAGATTTTCGTAATTTTCCGAAGACTCCGAAGTATATCATCGATCTACTGCAGCGACAGTTAGACCAAATATGTCTACGAAACAGTCCTTCCACTCTTGTCAAGGACTTCCGCTTTGGGTCCGTCATCAACGAATTTATTTTCGGATATCAATTGTTTTCTGCGTGTCACAATATGTTGCTACTGTCATTTCAGCTATGGCATTAACATCTTGTTAACATGGTTATTGTTATTGTTGCTAATGGTTTGTGAGGAAGGGATAACATCTCCGGATTTGGATAGTAGGAATCCATTCAGAATTGCATCTAACAATATCGAGACCTGTGCGCAATACAATACAATACAATACAATACAATACAATACAATACAATACAATACAATACAATACAATACAATACAATACAATACAATACAATACAATACAATAAAACGTTATTGTCCGGACCGGAAAATTCGTTTTGCAGCGTTCGTTATAAAAAATATAAAATACAGGAATATGATAGTTCTGAACCTTCTGGACGAGGGCAGAAGGACGTACTCATAGAATGTGTGTATTATCATTAATTATTTTATTAGCTTTACGGAGTACCTGCTTTTCATACAAAGCAGTGAGAGAGGATTGTTTGAGGCCGGTTATTTTGCTGCTAATGTTTACAACGCGCTGTAATTTATTCTTGTCTTTCTGACTGACGTTCCCAAACCAACATATAAAAGAAAATGTCAAAACACTATGTATACAATATTTATAAAACATGGACAAAATGGTGCTATCAGTGTTAACAGAGCGAAGTTTTCTGAGGCAGTAAAAACGCTGCTGGCATTTCTTGTATGTGACACTGCAGTGGCGGTCCCACTTCAACTTATTGTTAATTGTTGTGCCGAGGTATTTATACTCGTCAACTACCTCTACCTTGTTATCGTGGATGACAGTATCAGACTGGGGTGGAGGGTCTTTCCTAAAATCAATGCACATGTCTTTGGTTTTTTTGCGTTCAGACACAAATACGATCTATCACACCATGCAACAAAGTAGTTTAAAATAGGACCATGGCTAACTTCATCGTAAGACAACAAACTGGGTAAAGCTGTATCATCTGATAATTTAATAAAATACCTATTCGGACGGATGCTCCTGCTGTCATTAGTGTATAAAATGAATAAAAGAGGGGATAAGACACATCTTTGGGGTGACCCAGTGGAAACAACCTTCACACTAGAAATGGTGTTATTCACTCAAACCCACCAAAAACTCAAGCACCCATACCGCCAATTCAGATTCAAGCTTAAACTCGGAAATTAATCAACAAGTGAGGCTGCAGCGTATTAAAAATGAAGAGCTCATATCCAGGTAGAGAACTCTGGCATGGGTTTTGACGTCCTCAAGATGACAAAGTACATAGTTTATTAAAGTAGCGACTGCATCCTCCACCCCTCTCCCAGGCCGATATGCAAATTGCATGGGATCTAAAAGATGGTCTGTACAGGTCATGATCATGGGATTACATGCGGCGTTAACGCTGCTGGACGAAAATCGTTAGGACTAGCGGGACGAAATTTCTTGGGGACAGGCCCGACAACAGACGTTTTCCACAAGGTAGGGGCTTTCTGTAAGCTAAGAGAGGCCCGAAAGATAGAGTGGAAGATACCAGACAACTTAGTGACACAATTCTTCAAAACCTGACCAAAAGTACCATCAGGTCCAGGGTTTTTCCGCACATTTGTGCACTGGAATACTCTCAACACGTCTTTTTCTTCAATATGTAGGTTACCACCTGTCTTAGTGGAGCTTATAATATCAGCAATGACAGATCGAAAATCGTGTTTATCAAAACGAGAATAGAAAGAATTCATATCCTCTGCAAACGCCCCGTCATCTTTACACCCTAAGGGTGATAAGCTATTGGAATTATGTCCATTTTGCTTCATGTCACTCATGGTCTTAATGCCATCCCATACTGTTCTCGTATCACCTGTTTTAAGCTTGAGTTCAATTTTTTTTGTAATTCTCTCTTGCTTTCCTAATTTCTGATTTCACCGCCCTTTGAACTTCCTTCCGGTCAGCTAAATCTTCCAGAAAATAAACCCTTTTCTTTTCATTCAATACTTTCTTTAGATGTTTAGAAACCCATGGTTTGTTGTTAAGAAACACTTTGGTCTTTGCTTCCATGGAGTGCGTATATTATGATGGTTTTAACGCATCTGTAGTTACTAGATACAGCAACTCCATAACCAGCTCCGGCCATCCGTGACCTGTGTTTACAAGAGAACTCATACCCACGTTGAAGACACCCAGCCTTCATTATCGCTTACGTCTCGTGTCAGTGTTTCCCCACTTCCGGACATGTACGCCATACAGTACCAGAAACTACATTATGTATGCATACATCATTCAGGCCTACATTCATGTTAAGGAAAAGTTTTACATCGAAATATCTGCGCATATAGACAAATTTGAAACGAGTGGTAGGATAACATTATGCAGATAATCTTGGTGTGCGTTCTCCCGGGTACCATGTATTGTTTATATACACTCATGGCTATTATTTATTATGACTATCTCCTTTAAATCACCATGAAACTGATTATAGTATTGCAGCTTTTGTTTTTTTCTCAAAAGTTAGCATTTTTCAAAAACAAAACACTGCATCATTCTAGGCTACGAGTGCTGAGCTGTCTGCGTAATGCTAATTTAACAAGATTTAACAAGATTGCCACCTAGAGATTCAACTCTAGATGGCAGGTGGACTAGGAAGCCATTTGGCTTATCGATAGTCCAACCTATCTATCTAAGTATACCCCGCCCGTCTTAGGTATATATCGATTTTATTTTTAAATATATTAACACTACTAGCACCTACACAATCAGCTGATAATCTGTTCCATTCGTTTACTGTTCTTTGTGAAAATGAAAATTTTCTAATATCCAGTCTACACTGCTTCTTTGCTAATGTAACTCCATGTCCTCTAGTCCTTCTCTCTTCCTTGACTGTGAAAAAATATTTCTGTCAATATTTTCATACCCATTCAATATTTTAAACACCTCAATCTGATCTCCTCTCAATCTTCTGGTTTCTAGTGCTGTTAAACCACATTCTTTTAGACGCATTTCATAACTAATGTTCCTGAGTTTTGGTATCATTTTGGTTGCTCTCCTTTGTACTCTTTCTAGCATATCAATATCCTTCTTGCGATATGGCCTCCATGCTTGTATACAATATTCTAAGTGAGGCCTAACTATTGTTTTATACAGCGGTATTATTAGTTCTTTTTCTTTGTACACTATATTTCGCCTAATTAATCCAAGAATTTGGTTTCCCTTCGCTGCTGCAATTCCACACTGCTCTGATACCTTCATGTCAGCACTAATAGTTAACCCTAAGTCCTTTTCCTTTAATGTAGTATTTAGTACAGTACCACCCATTGTATATTGTGCATCTTCATTCCCATGTCCTGTGTGGAGGCACTTACACTTTCCAAAATTAAACAGCATTTGCCACTTCTCAGACCATTCTATCAACTTATTAAGATCATCTTGTAAATGCTGTCTATCTGCATCACTTTTAATTTTCCTAAACACTTTTGTGTCGTCCGCAAACTTCAACACCTTGCTTGTTATGTCATCAACCAAATCATTGATATATATTAAAAATAGGTCCCAGTACTGATCCCTGCGGTACTCCACTCAAAACCGATTTCCAGTTTGAAACCTCCCCATCAACTACTACTCTTTGTCTTCTATCAATATGCCATTTTTCTATCCAGTTGATCATACCATTCCATATGCCATGGGCCTTTAGTTTAAGTAGTAGTCTTTGGTGTGGCACTTTGTCAAAGGCTTTTTAAAAATCTAAGTAGATTATATCTACTGGTGATCCCTCATCTAGCCACTTTGTGATATCTTCCAAAAAACATAACATATTTGTTAAGCATGACCTCGCTTTTAAAAACCCATGTTGAGATGGGTTTATCAATTTATTTTTAACAAAATAAATTAATGCTCTAAGTAGGCCTATCAGAGGCGTTTAATATCTGATTAATGGACACTATTGGTTCCTAGTGTTGGATCACTTGGCCATTTTACATTGCTATACACTTTTGATATGTTTGATTGACTTGTGCCTTCAATGTAAACAAAACCTATGAAGTCTTTTTGGAGAAGCGGCGCATGCGCATCAAGAGAACAGTGACGTCAGTATGTCAAGGAGTCGCTGTTTGGTGACACTGCAACGCATACGCACTAAACGCAATGACGTCACAGCGTTTTACTGTAACATATTTTTTCGAGCTAGGAATTGTCAGCTATGTTTCTTGTCATGTTATTTTTGTGTATATTTCTGGATGACTATACGTTCTTGTTGGAGACATGAGACACATAGGGAACGGCAGTTAGTCAATACACAGGATTACTTGAGCTATCAATGCTTTCCCGAAAACTATAGAAACATCCGTTGTTTGCTTTTTCTACCTAATGACATAGCGTGTTACTAGACCGTGTTTGACATACACTGTGACAATTGGCGCAAGAGCCCGAAAATAAAAACAAAAAGGTAGATTTTTATATTTAAAACAATCCCCTTCCTGCGCTCTCGAGATTATGCTGTACCATTTAACATACATGTTTTGACCCAGGTTAGTAGAACATGTATTTTTTTCCGACTGCAGAAGGAATGTATGTTTTACAGTAGCGCCGTAGGCCGCCGGACTGCCGTAGCCCGGACTGCCGTAGGCCGGGCTGCCGTAGGCCGGGCAGCCGCAGGCGGTCTGACAACATCGCCACTCATCTCTGTGTCACGATCCGGTCATTGCTTCACAGTGTAGTTTTTATTATAGCATTCTGATGATAAAAAATTCTACACCCGTAGATGTCCTCGGAGAATGAGATAGGGACTAACATTACTTAACTCCACGGGTGTCAGCCTATCTCGTTAGTTAGCGGTTGTCAAAATTTAAGCTAGAATTCAAGCAGTCTGTCTACATGCAATGTGACCTAGGACCTGTAATCTCAGCCGTCTGTCTTTCTCGCCCCTCTCTCAGTCTCCACGTCGTAATCTAAGCGTTTTGTTACCATTGGTTAATTGGTTGGTTGGTTGCTTGGTTAGTTGGTTGGTTAATTGGTTGGTTGGTTGGTTGGTTGGTTGGTTAATTGGTTGGTTGGTTGGCTGGGTGACTGGCTGGCTGGCAGGTTGGCTGGCTAGGCTAGCTGGTTTACATATGACACCACACCAACTTAATTAATACAGATCCATATAGCTTGTACGGAGAAATGACTTTGTTTAAACTATCTTTTCACGCCTGGCAACGCCGGGGGTACCTCAGCTAGTATAATGTACGGTAAAAAACATGAACATTGTTTGCATACTTGTAAACGATAATAGAGGCCGAACACATAACGTTCTACGCGGTTATTTCCTAGTCCACAACAACTGTGCAGGCCTACTCCACAGCGAACGCCGATTCAATCATCCAAACACGTACATAATGACAGTGTTAAATACCGAGCAGTACAAAGGACATAGACAATGGACACGAGAACGCGTGTCGCACGCTAGATGACCAGCTGACGTCGCGTAATTGCGCGCAGTCTGGCGGCGAAACGACACGGCGGCGTGCCAGCACGTGCTGCGTGCCACCAGCGAGTCGCGGTGTCCGGCTATAAAAACTTCGGACACAGCGACGGCTTCATCGTTCACTCGTGGTTTGTGCCCGGACACAGACGTACCGTACCGTGCCGACGTAATGAGGGTCTTCCTGGTGATCGCAGTCGCCGTCGCGGTTGTAGTGGCTGCGTCGGCTGAAGAGAAGAAGGAGGGGGCGAAGGAGCGCAAGAAGCGGGCCGTCTATGGCGGCGGTGGCGGCGGCAACGTCGGCGGCTATGGGGGAGGCGGATACGGCGGAGGCGGCTACGTCGAGTACGGACATTACCAGCATCACCACGAACACCACTACGTCAAGAAAAGTATGTCCGCAATAGAAGATTTTGTGTAATATACACAGTTGTGAAGGAGGCTCAGTGGTTAGATAGTTGGACAGAGCTCTTTATTTTAGCGAAACGGTCCACAACTGCCGCTGGTCAAGGCGTGATATTGTAAATGGACCAATGGGGATACAATAACATTTAATAGACTCACTGTGTCAAAATATACGTGTATGACAAATAAATCTATGCGCAAATAACTGTCCAAAAATACTTTAAATAAACGTTTGTGAAATATTAACTTGTTAGTGGAACCTGGATAGGTGTACATATAGATGCAATTATGGAAAACGTATATACAGTGCGTACGTGTAAACGCATACAGTCTTGAAAGTATTATTATGATTATAAAGATTATAATTATAAAGTATGCCTATTAAAATAACATTTTGACATTCAGTAAGAATTCATTTGCTACGAAGGCATGGAAGAAGTTATGGTATTTCTTTTTAAATAAACACTGTTTCGTGTCCGTTTTAGACTTGAAGAACACATTATGGAAGAGTGGCTGCTTTATGTAACCATTTGTTATTTATATGTTAACAGAAAAACATGAAAGATGGTTGTTTTCTTCGATAGGCAGCCCATTTGTTCGTTCTCAAAACACAAGCTCACTTATGCCATCACAAATAAAATTATGTTTGCATATATCCGTTCACAACCTCATTACCAACAAAACAAAGACTGAGTTCCAATCATAAGCGGCCACATTACACTAGCGCGAAATCATGACAAACAATTAGTATATCAAAACGTAATCCTAATAATTCGAGTAAACCTTAAACGACTTTACTGCTACACAGATACTAGAATAGTTCATGCAGCAACAATATGTATGTATTGCTCCGAGGCAACTCTTTTAGGTTAAGTTAACACTTTAAGTTAAGTTCGTGTCCTAAATGATATAATATATTAAAAAAGACTTTCGTAATATATATCGATATCTGTGCTGCCATGTCAAGTTATTGACAAATAGTGTGTGCATGATATTTAAGTTATTCTAGGATTTTTTCTTATACATTAATGTATTAACCTTTTCAATAAAAAATACATATTTTAATTTTTCTGTTTATTTAGAAAAAAATTGTGAGTGTATTGATTAACATTTAACGTTAACTTAGAGATCGGGCGATATAAGAACAACTATTAGTATTATTACAAATATTTATTTCATATATTTTTTCTGCATATATTGTGTTGAAAACTACATCGTGACATAGGTCCTGAAGATTTGCTTTATTGGAAAAGTAGAAATAATTCATCCGATTTGGGTTTAAGTAGTTGGTAGCGTCTATTGTGGGCAGCAGTAGTTGTCCAGCTATTGTTACATACACGGGCGTGACCAATTCGGTAACATATATGTATGGTAATTACATCCTTCACAACATACATAATTGTGCCTAATTACCGATACCGTCATGTTGCAAATGCCATAAGGTGTCCAATTAACCAATGAATTTCAATTAATTACCAAGCATCATAACGATATGTTAACCATTATAACAGCAAATGAGAAACAATTACGAAAACAATCAGCCGCAAGCCATAAGGGATAACGTTATTGTGTTACGCATGTTTCTTTAGGCATGTAGTAATTATGTGACCATGTTCTGTAATGAGGTCAAAGTTTTCCTTGAGTAAATTTAATAAGGAAAGTAAAATTAATTACAATGGCGCCATTCCTATGTCTGAAAATGCGTCTAGGCCTAATAAAACAGTGAGAAGAGAATCAGAATAAAACAATCCATGTCAATATTTTGATGTTTGTCTCAATCAACACTTCCACGATTATCACGGAGAATGCTGATTAATGATTTAATGACTACGGTATTGAAATGTGTTATTGTGCGTCTTAAATATAATTGATAAAATGAATATTTACATTAAGGGAAACAAGTTGTTTTGACATCACGTTTCGCTGTTCTCTTCCAGCCACAAAGTGCTACCAGTGCGCTTACTCGCCGCCTAAAACAGTGTACGACAAGAAAGTCATATACCAGGAGCATCATTACGGACATCAGCAACACGGCAACGCATATGGCGGCTATGGCAACCAGGCCGGATACGGCTACGGCGTCAATGGCAATCAGGGTGGCTATGGCAACCAGGGCGGCTATGGCAACCAGGGCGGCTATGGCAACAAGGGTAGCTATGGCAACCACAATAGTCACCATGCACAGGGTCACCACGCCGGCTACGTGAAGAAGACCGTGATACCCGTGCCTCGTCGCGTGCCCGGCGGCTGGGACAAGTGCATGGGTCCGTTCGACCACTACCAGGCCAAGGCTTATGGCGTCGACGTATGGGACTGCCACGATAACTGCTACGTCCGCACCGACCCCAACGGAAGTGAGTGTCTCTCCGTAGTGTCGTCACAGCTGTCGTTGTCGTTATCAGCGGTGTGGTCGTCACAATCGTCGTAACCATCCCCACCACCTTCAAAACCACCACCACCTTCACCTTCACCTTCACCTTCACCTTCACAATCACCACCACCATCACCACCACCACCACCACCACCACCACCACCACCACCACCACCACCACCACCACCACCACAAACACAAACACAAACACAAACACAAACACAAACACAAACACAAACACAAACACAAACACAAACACAAACACAAACACAAACACAAACACAAACACAAACACCAGCAGCAACACCACCATCACCACTACAATCACCACCACCACAACCACCACCACCGTCACCACCGTCATCACCGTCACCACCGTCACCACCGTCACTCTGGTTGATCCCATCCTTCTGAAACTTTGCCACATCGCATCGGAGACTTTACTTATTCATATTTATAACATATCTGTCAGTTAAACAATATCCATAAAATATATTATGTTTGCTATGATGATAATCGCCTCTTAATGTTTTAGAAATGTATTCTTTGAGGGTCAGTTAGAACTGCTTGCAAGAAATATATAGATAGCTTCACTCAACTCAATAAATGACACCTCAATTAATTAATTTGCCTTTTTTCACAATACGCATTATTTTAAGGCAAAACATTCTTAAATCGGTAAGTAAATTTAAATATTGAAACTGTTTGCAAATTTGAAGAAACAAATTGTCATGGCGAAAGACAGTAATGGCGTAGCTACAAGATATGGGGCTCTCGTGGGGCGAGGCTCAGGCCGCAGCAAAAGACAGGACCCTGTGAGGGAACACTGTTGTTGTAGCCTTATGTCTAAGAGGATAAGTAAGTTTTGCACATCTGAGGCTGTGTATACGTGCCGGCTGCAGTCATGTGACGTTTACGTCATCAGAAACTACACATAATATTGTATTGTTACGTCATTGTTAAGTCAACATCACGTCGCCAAGATGACGTTTCGTGATTAGAATGAAACGAGTATGGTGTCGTATCTGTTTGCCCTATAAAACTACTTAATCCTTATCAACTTATGACTGTGCCAAAGAGTGGTGGACTACTGGTGCACGGCGTAAAGAATATACACAACCGACAGGTCGATTAGCTCTGCATCGCGTTGTCAAAGTACAACACCTAGGATTCATTTACGCGGCTTTTTTCAGATATATTCCGCGGCTGTTACCACGGCGAATACCACGTCGACCCGAACAAACTGGGCTGTTCGTACCAAGGCGGTTCGCTCTACTGCTTCTGCAAAGGAGACCTGTGCAACAACGGCCCGGCGGGACACTAAAGACCCGTGATATCAATAGAAAGCTAATTATGTCTCGCAAGTTTTGAGTAAACGCTCTTCTGTCAGTGTGACGTGCTCACTCACTCACTCACTCACTCACTCACTCACACAATACCTTCAACATTACAATCAATACAAATGCATCCCTCGATCTTTAGACGGACAGACCTTCCTGGAGGGCTACGGTCACCCATGTCAACAGTCGTGACGTCAGATGAATAAAACCGATTATTCCTAACAAACTATCTGTTTGTTCTTTGTATTGTTGGTTTCTGAACAGTAACACTGTAATCATGAGTATAACTATCAGTTTTACAAGTTTGTACTGGCTTGAGTGTCACCTTCAGCACAATTGTGTTGCTTTACTAAGGCCGGGATGGTTTAACCTTTAAGTGTAAGACATTCGTTCGTATTAAAACAATCGGTGGAAAATGCATTTACCACTGATGAATTCGCGACTTATGCATTTTAAAAAACCTTGTTACCATCACGGTTTGCAAATATTATAATATTGTTATATAATTCAACAGTCTATATTGTGGACATTAATTAGTACTATGTATACGTACATGCAACTACTCGCCAATTAGGTAGTCGACTTATGTCACTACCTTTGGACGTTTCGTGGTAGCACTCAAGCAAATATGTCACTAGCATGTCGGCCTACACAGTATATTCACGCTCGAGGCTGTATTTCAGCAATTGTGTGAAAGTTATACGCAAAGCTACGCATGTCGAGGACCTAGAATTATTGAAGCCATTGTTTAACAATAATATAGCGCATCTTTACTAGACAAGTATTGTTTGATAATAATGGTCGTGATGCAAGCGCTTATAGATTATACTATATCTATATCTATATGTTTTGTTTTGTGCAGTGTAATCCAACTGCACGGAGTGCTACTGTATCAGACAAATTGAACTGTTACACGGACATTTTACTATTACAATATCAACATATTTTAGTACGAAATAGTTCCTTTCCATTGCTGAATTAGCGCTACAATGGGCAATACATTTTGAATTATAACGCCTTATTGGAAACACATCGAAAATTACGTGCTCTTGGGAATGTATTTGTAATGAATAAAGTACTTTCCTTAAGATTGACTTCGCGTACTTTAGAGATAGTTTCTTTTTGTGACCAGAGCTATAGACACTGGACAATAAGAGCGTAGACCGTGTATAGTATCACGATACTAGCTATGGCGCTGTATATGGCTACTCTGACTTGACATTGCTTCCACCGTCCTCGCCACTAGATCGTGTCGTCAGGATCCATTATTAACCATATAGTCACATTTCCACTACGCGTGTACATATCAGGTGGGTTTTTTCACATGCTGGTGTGATATGATATATCCACTCCATCTAGCGAGCGAATCGTATCAAGGCAGGAACAGGATGAAGGAATCGCCAGGTGACGTCATTCCAGAGGTATTCTAACGCTGTTTCCTTTGGAGCCTACGTCTACACGCTAGCTATACAACTGCGCCATGTTGATTGATCAGTATCTATAGTTCGCCACGGTTCGTTGTATAACTATAACCACAGTTAGCCGGTGCACCGCCATTAAAGGGCAGACGGTATCGGTCGCTTGTTGATCGCCTCTTGGTCTCCGTGTCCTACCCGCCGTTAGTCGCTGACCATGTCAGATTATTGTGGATATTTGTCCGTCGTCCCAGAGCCAGAGGTAGGTATAGAGACCGTAATTTTTTCGGCTCTCGACTCTGTATAATAACTCGCCTGCGTGAAGATTTTTACTTCCGCTGAGGGCTTATTAGTAGTCGGCTGTGGCTGAGTGCAAACGAAATGAAACGAAACGACTTGAGATTATTTTTAAACATCAAGCACCGAAATCTGTCATCACATTGAAATATATATTTTTTTTTCCGCGGCTGTTATCACGGTGAATACCACGTCGCCCCCGAACAAACTGGGCTGTTCCTACCAAGGCGGTTCGCTCTACTGCTTCTGCAACGGAGACCTGTGCAACAACGGCCCGGCGGGACACTGAAGACCTTACAGATCGCTCACTAAGTGTAACTGACCAATCGTGTACAAACACAAGAGTGATATCAATAGAAAGCTAATTATGTCTCGCAAGTTTTGAGTAAATGCTCTTCTGTCAGTGTGACGTGCTCACTCACTCACTCACTCACTCACTCACTCACTCACTCACTCACTCACTCACTCACTCACTCACTCACTCACTCACTCACTCACTCACTCACCACCACTCACTCACTCACTCACTCACTCACTCACTCACTCACTCACTCACTCACTCACTCACTCACTCAATCACTCACTCACACTCACTCACTCACTCACTCACTCACTCACTCACTCACTCACTCACTCACTCACTCACTCACTCACTCACTCACTCACTCACTCACTCACTCACTCACTCACTCGCACACTACCAGCAACATTACAATCAATACAAATGCATCTCTCGATCTTTAGACGGACAGGCCTTCCTGGAGGGCTACGGTCACCCATGTCAACAGTCGTGACGTCAGATGAAGAAACCCGATTGTTCCTAACAAACTATCTGTTTGTTCTTTGTATTGTTGGTTTCTGAACAGTAACACCAATTATGGTTAAAATTATCAATTTTACAAGTTTGTGCTGGCTTGAGTCTTACTTTCAGCACAGTTGTGTTGCTTTTACTAAGGCCGGAATGGTTTAGATTTTAAGTATAAAACATTCTAGTTCCTTTCCATTGCTGAATCAGCGCTAAAATGGGCAATACATTTTGAATTGTACAGCGTATAACGCCTTATCGGAAACACATCAACATTTACCTGTTCGTGGGAATGTATTTATAACGAATAAAGTGCTTTCCTTGAGGTTGACTTCGCGTATTTTATAGATAGTTTCTTTTTGTGACTAGAGCTATAGACACTGGTCAATTAGAGCGTAGACCGTGTATAGTGTCACGATACTAGCTATGACGCTGTATATGGCTACTCTGACTTGACATTGCTTCCACCGTCCTCGGCACTAGATCGTGTCGTCACGATCCATTATTAACCATATTGTCACATTTCCACTACGCATGTACATATCAGGTGGGTTTTTCACTTGCGGATATGATATAATATAACCACTCCTTCTAGCGATCGAATCGAATCGTATCAAGGAAGGAATAGGATGAGGAAATCCCCAGGTGACGTCATTCCAGATGTATTCCACGTGCTGTTTTTGTAGGGGCCTACATCTACACGCTAGCTATACAACAGCGCCATATTGATCAGTATCTATAGTTCGCCACGGTTCGTTGTATAACTATAACCACAGTTAGCCGGTGCACCGCCATTAAAGGGCAGACGGTATCGGTCGCTTGTTGATCGCCTCTTGGTCTCCGTGTCCTACCCGCCGTTATTCGCCGACCATGTCAGATTATTGTGGACATTCGTACTTCATCCCAGAGCCAGGGGTAGGTATAGAGACCGTAAGTTTTTCGACTCTCGACTCTGTATAACAACTCTCGCCTGCGTGAAGCTTTTACTTCCGCTGAGGGCTTATTAGTAGTTGGCTGTGGCTGAGTGCAAACGAAATGAAACGAAACGACTTGAGATTATTTTTAAACAACACGCACCGAAATCTGTCACCACATTGATTTCGATCTATGGATCGTGCATTAAACATACTATGGGTAATTTAAGCGACTAAAACGTAGACTTTATGGAAGTACCACTACGGCTCACTGTGGACGAATTCAGAGGCACAGCTACACCATGTGTTCACTGAGGCGTGACGGAATCATACAAGGGCTGGCTGGCACGGACTAGTTAGTAACGTACCACACGGCATCCACACAGTGTACTGCCAGTGTCTACAATAGGACAGTGAGATTGATCAACATTCATTGCTTAAGGCAAGCGTTTATGTACGGGTATGTTTTCGCGAACACGTCTGGGTATAGGAACATGTCGTGCAAAAAGCGAGCCCTGCGTATTCAGCCCCGCATATTCAGGAGCACGTACGGTACTATTTATAGGGCATATTATTTATAGTAGAATTAATTGGTGTTGTTATAGAGCGCTATGGTTCAGGGCTAGAGCTTCGGACTATCGACTAAGAGAACCCGGGTTCGAATCCTGTGGTGAGGTGTTAAACCTTGAGCCAGTGTTTTGTCTCTACGTTCTCTCAGCTGTATGAATTAATGGCTACCGACAGCTTTACTATTGTTAGTACATTCTAAATACGTTTCACGACGCAGCATGCCTGTAGTGTTATTTATATAATTATTAAATATTATTCTACCAACTAGCTGCATTAACATAATTGTGACAAAATAATACTAACTAATAACAGGCCCGGAACACAATTTATACACAGCGCTATAACTGTCAACGTGTGCTCGTCCTGTTATACAGCCACGAATAGAGCAATGTCAGACCTGGACATACGGGGCTGTGCTGGCTACCAGGGCGAACAGTTTATTGACGAAATATGGCTGAGTTGTGCTCTGACGGGCAGCAGCCCCATTTCGAGTGTAGTTTTTAAAAGGACTATATTTTCAGGGTGTTTTAAAACACCTTTTCAATTAGTAATTTTGGCAGAACATAGCGGCCGTAATCGAATAAGTGAATGCAATAACCACGTTGAAAACATTCACGATTTGTTTAAGACAACTCATGCTTAAAGAGCCCGCTTCTTTGCATATCGTCCCTCCGGATACCCGTTCCCCCAATAGGTAAATTGTGTCTGGGGGTTGTTCGTGCCTGGTTATCTGCGCACGCAGCCTATGCAATATTTTCTCATTTTCAACGTTGCTGCAGACATATTATACAACATTTATTCCAAAAGACTTTCCGTTCGGTGATTTTAATCATGGATGCCAGCGTTGACAACAGCGAGGGTTGAATGCAAAACCGATTGAGACATAGCTGGTAAATCACTGTTACTGCATAATTGTTAACGCTCCTTCCATAATCTTGTGCACTGGGGTGTGACTATGCCAAAAATAATTTGACTGAAATCTAACAACAGCATTGTTGGCATAATTATGAACACTGATATACACTAATTAAACTTCACTACTTAAGTCAAATGCTTCCAGCATATCCAGTGATCAGTTACAATTTGTCAATGCGATTTACGCATAGACGTCTATTGCGCGTGACTCGTACATGTCAAATGTTAGCGCGTACTTTCGGCCCGTAGCTTACCAGTCTGGAATGTATATACAGTTCAGGATGTCGTCCCACCTCGTTTTGAGTGTTGTTAATGTATGTCAAAGTTTTGTCTTGTATGTATGTTTTTGACCATATACGTTCCAGACCGTCACACCATGTGTGAGCTACATCGACTAGTCGCTGTTAGCTGCGACCAGTAGTACGCATAATTGCGCATGAAATTATACCGCTTTATGAAACCGGCCCTATGTTACATTACTTACTGTTCCTCTCTACCCGCAGGTTGGCGCGCGGAACATCGATACCGAGCTCCAGCGCCAGGACAAGTACTTGGAGCACTACCACCTGAACCGCTCCTCGGTCGTTCCAGACGGAAACTCCCTGTTTGCCTCCATACAAGTCGCCGGACGTCTACGCCAGGATGCGGACGAGCTCCGTCGTGAGACGGCGGAATACATCGCGGGCAACCTGAAAGACTTCAGCCAGTTCATGTCGCCCGACCCCGGCCGTAGTATGTTGGACAGCATGAGGGACATCGCCGAGAAACTGGAGATGATGAAGCAGGACGGTACGTGGATCGGCTATGAGGCAGTCATGGCGCTCAGTCGCTACCTCGAAGCTGTGATCGTCGTCACTTCCGGCGGCTGTCCCGGTAATGACGCCATCCGCACCGACTCGTTCTACTACGGCGAGGAGAGGCCGGAGAAGGAGATCCACATCACGTGGGTGAGCACCGGGTTCTATCATGCCGTTCTTTCTGGGTCTGACGCCCACCCTAAGCTCAGCAGTCAATATGACAACGTGGACGGCTGGATAAACAGCAACAACGATAGCGGCTACTTTCAGAAGTGTAGGCAAGAGAGCCAACGATATTGCGGCAGTTACGAGTCTATTGGACAGATGTATCGACACCCATGCCACATCTGCCAGTGTAAGTGTATGTGCGACTGCAAGCGGTGGAGCAAGATGTACACCTTTCCAGACGATGTCGCCGAGACGTCGACAGAGTCTTCTCCTCCGCAGGGGAAGTCAGCGGACGTTGACTGGGACGAGGTGTTCATGCAACTGAGCAAAGATGCACACGTGTTGCGCAGGTGGAAGTTTCTTATGCGGTGGCTGAAGCTGAGTGAGGCGTCATTCGTCGAAATCGAACACGGGCACCTCGAAGGTATCAGCGATAAGGTGTTTCGTGCATTTGACCTCTGGCGCAACGAACAGACAGGGCCTGGAGCTACCATTGCCGCCATACAGGGGGCACTGCGGAAAGAACGTCTGAACTTGGCGGCAGGTAAAATCCCCACTTCCCAACCTACTTGTCCTCTTCATTCCCTGTGGGACATAAGGCTACGCCATCGCTCCTCCACATGGTCCTGTCCTTCGCTGCCGCCTGCGCCTCGCCCCACGAGACCCCATCTCTTTTAGCCTCGCCATTACTGTCTTCCGCCATGTTGTCTTTGGTCGTCCTGGCTTCCTTCTCCCGGGTGGTGTCCAACTTAGGGCAACTTTGGGTATATTGTCTTTACGCATTCGGAGGATGTGTCCTAGCTAGGTTATATATAATTGATTAACTACATAGAGTATATTTTGCCGCGGACTTACGTATTGCAAAGTCAATGTCCCCAAAAGTGTGTCATTGTGAACAATTGTATATTATTAACGCGCATACTTTGAGTTGATAGAGTGAAGCCACCGTGCGTTTTCCGATGGATTATTCTCTTTCAGATTGTAGCGGCAGGTGACTGATGTTGTTGTAATAATGTTGTCTCAGTGTACAACCAACCAACTATTAAAGGGCCTCTCTGAATACAATAGAATAGCGATTTCTCGGAAACATAACAACAATACTGTGTTATAAATACTACATCTTGTTCGCACCAACGCACGTTTCAAAACAGCAGCAGATATCAGAACATGTATGGAGGACCGTGATGTTTGGCGTGTCATCGTTGCCCGAGGAGACTCGACCAGATGATGAACGCACGTGAGTAAATACCGAGAATAACAATGGAGTGTTGTGTTTTCCAGAGAGCTTGGAAAAATACAAGTAAAGAGAGCAAAGACACGCGAGGGCATCGAGTGTGGACGACAAGCAACGGACAGTAACTATCGTCTTAGGAGAAGGATATATTTTGCAATGAGATACTGTATGGCTTCTTGTTTTATATTACAGTCGTATTAGGATATTACAGCCGTCTTGGGTGTGTTTTTTGTGTTTTGATACTGTATATAGTCATCTTGGGATATTGTATTTTCATTTGGATATAGCACTCGTCTTAAGGTGTATTCATATTGGATAACGTACACGGCTTGGGATATTTACCTAATGAAATCGTCTCAAGTTATCGAAATCATTGTTTGATACTAATTAACTGATATTTAGCTCTGCACGGGAGCTTCAGCTCCATGCAGGAGTAACTTAATATCCTCGTTTACTACTTTATTTGTTAATAATTTATATGTACTTGTTTAAATCCAATGTATTACTTAAATTATTAACACGTATTGAACGTTAGTAGTTCTATGTATTTTAATCTGGTTTAACCCTTTGTAATTTATCTTTATGTTTTATCGTGTACATATCGTGTACATATCGTATAGTATCAAACGAAGGAGTTTTCCCAATATTCGAGGCCAAAGCACCACTTCCGAAATGCAGATGAATAATATACATGATATACAGGGTTGATATATATATGTGCATGTAAATATATATATATATATATATATATATATATATATATATATATATATATATATATATATATATATATATATATGTTGTTTTTTAGATTACACATATAGCACATGTAAGTGTTGTCATTTGTCGTTTTTGTCGTAGATGTAACCCATGCAATAAAATGATACGGGTTTAAAACGTATTACTGTAATGGTTTTGGTTTTTACATAACAACCGACAACATAGTGTGTACCGTATATAATGTGGCCGAGTAACTAAGATACTTGCATGTTTATTCCTACACTGACTGGTCGTGGTTTCAAATATCCTCAGTTAAGTAGGGAATTGTTCTGTAGGCCATGTGTGTATTTGTGAGTTTTTATTTTGAAACATTTTCACATGCTGCTAGCATTTTATGCAATCAGTAGATTACTAATTTACATTTCACTGTAAGAGTAACTTTAACATACATACTTTTGATATTCTATCTACGCTGTTTCATCATCACTCACATAAAATTATTATATTTTGTTTTGGTTTGTGACTTGTAAGTGGGAGTACTAATCCTTATTTATATTTTCATAAGTTAGTATCTTAAAAAGTATATTTTGTTTCTCCATACATTGAACCATTGGTGCGCGAAATTAGTCCTAAAATAATTATAATGGCGCCATATTTTCGTACATAAAAATATATCCAAAGGCCCTTAAAATATAATCATGTTTATTGTCAAACGCATAATCGCTGTAATAGAATAATTATTTTATATAACATAAAACCCAATATAATGTATAAAACCTATTCATAAATAAATAACTTATTATTACATGTGGTTCTTTCGAAAAAGAAGGAAAACGGCCGGATTAATTTGTTGTAGGCTAACGTGCAGTTTTTAGTTTAGTTTTGTTTCGAAAAAATATTTGGTAGCCTCAAGTGGGTATATAAGTAGCATTTAGAGGTGCCAATCAAGTGGCATGCAGGTATACATAATATATATATATATATATATATATATATATATATATATATATATATATATATATATATATATATATATATATATATATATATATATATATATATATATATATTAGAGTGGCCGTTCTGTGAGAAAACAAATGTGTTACAAATTCAAAGAAAACCATTAAGAGGAAAAGACCTCTCAACGCACCCAAAGTGTATTGCATAGTGATAACGTTTGAGAGCTTGTCCATTTGACACTTGTGTTCAATAGTGAACTTATAAATGTTTTATCCTATGAACGATTTGGTTGATTTGGACTCATCAGGTCCTACAACAAATTCAGCTTGACTATCCAAACGGCAACTTTGAGCAACTCTGGTAATTTGCATAACTCCAAGATGACCACTGGTGATATCTTTAACACATATTGTTGAACGAATTTGAATGAAGTCTTAGAATTATGTGTAATACCTATTTTTATGGGTATTTGGGTATTAGTCGAGTCGGAAGAGGGGGGTTCCGTGCACCCGCCGGAAATATACTTTTAATTGATATCACTAGATCTGGAGAAAAAAATACGTAGAAAATGGTTTGCTATGTTAACAAGTCAGCAAAATGTCCTACGTATCGTTTTTTTAATGCAAATTAGTGCCGCTGTGGTGATCCCAGATTCGACCAGTTCAGGATTCGACTAAACGCATATCGCGCATGCGCGCGCATGCGCAATGCTCGCTTTTATCTGTTCTGACGCGCTCTGACGTAGTGGCAACGTCATGCCCGGGCCGAGATTCGACTAAATAACACAAGACGTTCGAGTGAGTGAAAATGATCACATAAGTTAATCCATTTTTATTTAAGATGTGCGTGATAACAATATTATTTCAATACTTGATGTATTACTAACGGAAACTACGTTAGTAACAAAGGCGAATCCTGGCCCGGTACGAATCTGGGACCGCTACCGTCGCGGTCCCAGATTCGTACGAATCCTGGACTGGTCGAATCTGGGACCACCACACCGCCGTTATAAAAAAATCAATTTTTCACTCTATCTCAGCCAATATTGCAGATAAATGATAAAATAAGATGTATAGACCAATGTAAAATGAACCAGCGATCATAATAAAACTATTGTTGACATGATAATATGCAAATTAGTGCCGCAATTATTGAGAAATCTATTTTTCACATTATCTCGGCCAATATTGCACATAACTGCACAAATAAGGTCTCCAGACCCATGTTTTCAGGGTCAACGATCACTAAAGGACCATTGTTGAATTAACTACGCGTGTCCCCGGCATGCCATGCAAATTCTAAAGTGCCAGCATTACCAAACATGTGTCTTTTTCACTGTATCTCAGCCACTATTGCAGGTAAGTTGAGGTTTTTGGGGACCTTTACTTACGAAATATCGTGTTGTTTTTTGCAACCAAAGATTAATATGGAGATCAATTCAAGGTATTCTGAATAGAAAAATTCCACTAAGTTCATTTACCAACTCATTTACTGATAGACAGACATCGCGAGCTAGAGAAGACCGACGTGAAGAAGGGTGAGGAGTAAGTTCAGCGCGTCCTCGCTGCTCTCCGGAACTTCACTAATTATTTCACCGTCGCTGATAAGAACAGGCTCTACCCCTGCACGGGCGTCGATCGGTGGGGGACAGCATAGGAAATGTCCCCCACTTTGTAAGTTCAAAAAACTAATTTATATGCATATATATATAGCGAGACTGATCACTCTCTCCTAAAAAAAACCTACATCAGTCTAGTAGTAAAATTAATATACTAATTCAGATATAAACTTTCGACTACCCAGTGGAAAATCACTAGATAAATTGCTTGGTTGGCCGCAGCGCGCAACTTGATCTTAGTCCAATAAATATTCGTCATGAAAGGCTCTATCAGTTTGCACCCTTTGTGTTGATATATTAATAGGCACTAGCCATCAAGCACGTGTCGCACAAATAATAATAGTACATTTATGTAGTGCCTTTATTTTGAGGAATCCGAGGTCAGATATGTACCACATACAAAATCATTTAGCGTAATCGTAGACGGAGACATATATGAATCATCACTGGAGGATGGGACCGTCGAAAGTTTACGGTAGGAATGCAATTTCAAACAAATATTAGTTAATTGACTTAACTGATTATTGTTTTATATGATTTTGTGGTGTCTGGGAGTTGATTCCAGATCATCCAGTGTCAGGGGAAAGCAACCTCGCCTTCACCTCGCCTTCACCTCGCCTTCACCTCGCCTCCACCTCGCTTTCACCTCGCCTTCACCTCGCCTTCACCTCGCCTCCACCTCGCCTCCACCTCGCCTCCACCTCGCCTTCACCTCGCCATCACCTCGCCTTCACCTCGCCTTTACCTCGCCTTCACCTCGCCTTCACCTCGCTTTCACCTCGCCTTCACCTCGCCTTCACCTCGTCTTCACATCGCCTTCACATCGCCTTCACATCGCCTTCACCTCGCCTTCACCTCGCCTTCACCTCGCCATCACCTCGCCATCACCTCGCCTTCACCTCGCCTTCACCTCGCCTTCACTTCGCCTTCACCTCGCCTTCACCTCGCCTTCACCTCGCCTTCACCTCGCCTTCACTTCGCCTTCACCTCGCCTTCACCTCGCCACCACCTCGCCTTCACCTCGCCATCACCTCGCCTTCACCTCGCCTTCACCTCGCCTTCACCTCGCCTTCACCTCGCCATCACATAGCCTTCACCTCGCTTTCACCTCGCCTTCACCTCGCCTTCACCTCGCCATCACCTCGCCTTCACCTCGCTTTCACCTCGCCTTCACCTCGCCTTCACCTCGCCTTCACCTCGCCTTCACCTCGCCTTCACCTCGCCTTCAACTCGCCTCACCTCGCCTTCACCTCGCCTTCACCTCGCCTCACCTCGCCTTCACCTCGCCTTCACATCGCCTTCACCTCGCCTTCACATCGCCTTCACCTCGCCTTCACATCGCCTCCACCGCGCCTTCACCTCGCCTTAACCTCGCCTTCACCTCGCCTTCACCTCGCCTTCACCTCGCCTTCACCTCGCCTTCCCGCTCCTCGTCAAGTCTCAGAGTCAAAATGATCAAGTGGACTTGAAAGAACTCATGAAGTACGACAACAACAAGAAGCAGTTCTGCCACCTCCTACTGCGAGTACGGAGTGCTCAACGGGCAGCTTCAAAGTTGGAGAGAACCGAAATGGCTGTGCTTATCGTAGAAGGGAAAACCCATCAACTCATCTAATTGAACGGCGAATTGAGTTGAAGGTCCGTATTATTAGTATTACTATTATTACATAAATATCGCATTATTATTATAGATCAGATCGACTCCACTCTTTCTTTTATTACCTCAGCTTTCAAACAGTAGTCTTTGTGTTTCAGGTTGAGGTGCGTGAACTGCCCACAATATGCAGCAAAAGGAGGAGACTGATACGAGAGTGGTGCTGTATCTCCATCACGCCGCAGTCCTTGCATGGATACAAGAACGCAGTAGTCAGAACCCCTGACACAGATATCTTCGCGATTATATTCTACTGTGCGACTCTTCTTGGGATTTATGTATTCAGTGGAAAAGACTGCACCAGTGCCTTCAAAGGGAATGGGGAAGGTGGGACCCCTGAAAACGCTAGAGAGGAACCCCATGTTTCATAAGGGGTTCATGCATTTCGGTGAGGAATGGAACCTCAAGAAGTCTCACGTGCTGAAGTAGTTGGAAGAGTTCAACTGCCTGATGTACGTACGAAACCGTGAGTCTTCGATGTACGGCCTCCGTGTCAAACTCCGGCACAATATCGTGGGTGAGGACGAGAAACTCACTTCCAAATCTAAGGTCGACCTGGCTCGTTTTCCTCCCTGCCACTCTGCTTTGAAGCCACACCTCTAGCGGGTGAACCAACGCGTAGCCTTATATAAATGTGCTGACGAATCCATCCTGCAAAAACCAAAACCCTACGATGATGGGCAAGGGTGGATAAGGATGGAGTGTTAGAACCGGTGTGGTCCTGCGCTACCAAACTCACTGGTTGATCTCCTGGACTCTGGCGATCATCGTGAAGAGGAAGAAGAGGAGGAAGAGGGAAACGAGGAAGGACGAGTTTGACTTTGACGATTTCAGTGAAAACGATGGCGAATGATAATCTAACACTTATCGTATGAAGCCCATGAGAGGTTGAGTCGCGGCAGCTAAAAACTATTCTGGCTTGCTATTTACCTGGATAAGTAAATGAGTTGGTAAATGAACTTAGTGGAATTTCTTTATTCACAATGCCTTGAATTGATTGCCTTATAACACATAATAACACAACTTTTATTAGCAACTCAACTGAGTTGGATTGACATTACAATAGGATACAATCAACTCATCAAAACATCATACAAATACAATATAAATACATCTGATACCGCACATCATACCGTATTAATAGCCTTTTTACTGACAGTTGTATAAAGCCCACGGTATAAAGGAGTTACGGAATCTATTCTTTCTAGTAACTGGTAACGGGTACATATTTTCTTGTATAATATTATATTCGGTATGTCTTTTGTCAGGCAGCAGCTCATTTAATCTGTATGTGCCGACTTTAATTTTATCAAAATATTTTTGACAAATGCTGCCCCGTCTTACATTCAACGTATCCAGGTTAACACGTCTAAGTATCTCCGCGTAACCCAAACCAGGAAAAATACATTTTAATGCCCTTTTTTGTATAACTTCAATATTGTCAGACAAATATTGGGGCAAGTTAGTGTGCCATACAGGACATGCATATTCTAGAACTGGTCTCACCACACTAACACGTACACTGACCAGATCTTTCTGTGTAATCCATGCATGAACTGATATAACATGTACAAGCGTTTACCAGCCTTTTTCACAATATTATCCACGTGTTTGTTCAATGTCAGATCCTGAAAAATGGTCACACCTAATAGTTTGGTATGGCAAACTTGTGCTATATCCCTCCCATCCATATTTATATTCGGGATAGTGCTTCTGAAATTGCCATCTTGTGCAAAATTAATGATTATTTCTTTTGATTTTTCCGAATTAATGTTCATGTCATTCTGTTCTGTCCATCTAGCAGCAATATCAACCGACTCTTGTATAACAGACACATCATTTCTGTCGCATATTTCAAATAACGTACTGTCATCTACATACTTATATAATGGAACAGTCGTTCTTAAATCATTTATGTAAACAAGGAAACATTTAGGTCCAGACAATGTCCCTTGCGGTACTCCCCCATTGGGATGACCAGAATGGGAATATTCATTTCCTATTTTTACTCGTTGAGCTCTATCTAATAGAAATGTTGCCATCCATCTTAAAATATGTGCGGGCAACACTGACTATTAACCTTTGGTTGTAAAAACAACACGATTTCGTAAGCAGATGCCCTCAAAAACCATTTCAACTTACCTGCAATATTAGCTGAAATACAGCGAAACAATCACATGTTCAGCAATGCTGGCACTTTAGAATTTGCATAGCATGTCAGGGACAACACACATAGTTAATTAAAGATCGTTGAACCTGAAAACATCGGTCTGGAGACCATATTTGTGCTGTTATGTGCCATATTGGCCAAGATATGGTGAACAATTGATATCTCAATAATGGCGGTACTACGTTGCATATTAAACTGTCATAGACACATGTGATCATGTAAAAAAATTGTTTTATTATGGTCACTGACTCTCATAACATGGGTTTATACACCTTATTTTATCAGTTATCTGCAATATTGGCTGAGATATAGTGAAACATTGATTTGTCAATAATGGCGGAATGTTACCATCTGGCAGAGCATAGTGCAAGATAGGCAGGTGTGGAAGCAGCATGCTGAGGTCTTCGCCCAACCACAAGACACTATAGCTGCATAATGATGATAATATTTATATATATATATATATATATATATATATATATATATATATATATATATATATATATATATATATATATATATGTGTGTTTGTGTGCGCGTGCGTGCGTGCGTGCAGTTATTTATTTAAGAGTGGCGCCACATGGTGGACTCATTGAATCACTGCATTCACCGATATCCACCAGATGGTGCCAATATTGTTAAACATTGCCGTTTGCTCGTTGGATAAATTTTTATCTATGTAAAATACAACATTAGCTGTGTTATGCGATTACAGTATTATCATAATACTTATTACAAATGAAAATAACAGAACAAAGCAAAATAACAGTTTTCCAGTTAATGTTAGAGTTATTTCGTGTCGTAAATGTCAGTCTGACATTGAAATATTTTAGTGAATTTTATGATAATGTACATAATGTGCATGCATATTCTGTTTTTAATAAGTCGATACACATACCAACTACATGGGCAATAAATTGAACCAACAACTCACAATGAATCCAACCAGGGTCGTGTTGTTAGTTTAGAATGTAATATTTTACTTGGTTAAACATTTCAGTGTGACACCAACACTTCCGGTGAGAGGAAGGTCACATCGCCGGGAGAAGTCGGGCAAAAAGCATTGTTTTATTTGTTAAATGTAACGCAAATCCACCAATATGGCGATGGTGGTTATTCGGACGGCGTTCGCAAGAGCAGCTGCAGTAAAAAACTGTGCAGGCAAGGCGACATCACCGTTGCTGTCAGGAAAGGTTGGGATGCCTACCATCCAAGTTGCGACGATGCGAGCGACGTACGGCGAGAAATACCCGTACGAGAAACCCTGGCCTTACGAGCAGAAGAAATTCAATTTGTTTCACGAGATTGTTATGATGGAGAAGTCTCTATTCCGCATGAACGAAAACAGCAAAGTAATTGTAGTTGAGGGAAACATCAACGTTGGAAAAGCAAAATTTGCCCAGGAACTCGCAAAGAATTTCGATTTGAAGTACATCCCCTCGACCCCCGACTCCAACTGTTTCACATATGACGGATTTGATATTCGCTCTGTCGATGATATACTTTCACCAGGTGCACGCAGCTACGATCACGCCGACTTTCTGTCAGACCCACATCCAGAAAAGGGTATCATGGGAAGACTACAGATCATGTGGTTGATCGAGAAGTTCATGACCTATGGACGAGCACTCGAACACTTGTTTAATACGGGTAACTATCATTATTCATGCTTCAGAGCAAGCATTGCATTATTGGAAATATGTAACAAGCCTTATTTGAACTGCAATTGATTTAAAATCATGAAAGTTTTATTAGGTTATTTACTTTCTAATGTAACGATATGAGTAGCATGTCAGCAAACTTGATTTCGAGAAAACACCATATAAACATTGCATGGCGATATTTAACGATTTTGACTTTTCGTCACCAAAGCACACTTTAATGTCTTTTCTATCAGCTGTCGGTGCATATTTGCCATTTATATTACTATTTAGTACATTTTACTACCTTTTTAGAAAGGCTATGTAACATTTCACGCATGAGTTTCGTAAAACAAAACCGATAAATCGCACTTGTTCGAGTCACATTCTTCAGGGTTTCCCTTCCCGCATGGCGGACATATTTGGTACTACGGGAAAGCCCAGCATGTCCACTGTCTGAATCTGCTAGAGGAAATCCCCAATGACGTCAATTTTAGCCAACAGGAACGTTTAACTGAGAGACCTATCTGTAAAGAAACGTCACCAGTTGTCAGGCACAGCTGATAGTAGTCCCCTGATTGGCTTAAAGCTGCGAATGCGTGCGCACTTGCTAGCTGTAAACAAGTAGAATTGATTGGATCGTCGCAATGAAACACTGCTAAATACTCGGATTATGTTGCAATAAGCATAATAAACAACTTGCAAGACATATCTTCGACAATAAGCGCGACTTGGGAGTGGGTATAGAATACATCAAAAGGTGAAATAGAAGCAAAACAGCTGAATTAGGAATGACAACGCACTCGATCATGTACTTCATTACTTGCGTGACCGCGAACTTCAAATGCGATTTCCTCAGTTTGAAGCTTTCTACCCTGGGCATAATCAGTGTCGAATTACTTTGGCTGTGCGTGAGCTAGCTCCACAATTTTTTGCACCGTTGGAAAGCTTAATAAATATTCTTTCCAATGGTATTATTAAATTGTTTGACATGTGACTCATTTCGTTAGAACAGGTCACATATAATAAAAAAGCCATAATAATAATGCATCAAATGCTGCATTGTGAAACTATGTTGTGGTGCATTGGTGAAGTGTTAAAAATACAGCCTAAAGGATATTGTTGTGACGTCGACTATTGTGTTTCAGGACAGGGTGTTGTGCTGGTACAGTCAGTGTTCAGCGACGAAGTGTTCAGTGAGGCTCTCATCAGGATGGGCTGGCAGAACAGGGCATGTAAGGAAATGGGTTGTGAACTAACACACCTTCAGGCCAGAATAGTTACTATGTATGACATGGTATTACTCATGATTAATGTAAGCGATCATGCATGTAATTATGATTATAGGGATTATAGTCTTATGATTGATTTTGGAAATGTAACTGAATATGTTTTTTTACTTTTCTGACCATTGTACATGAATGTTTACTAGGCAAATTATCAACAGTTACACATGTTTACGATTACTGTATATTGTAACTTATCTGCATCAGACCTGTCAACCAAATTGTGTTATAAATCTGCAGTTTTTAGTTGGAATTTTATATCTAGAATTGTATTTTAACATTTTCATTGGTTTACCAGCTCATGGCAAGCATTGCTATTTTGAGCGTTGGCATCACACAGGCTACAAACTATACAGCCTTATTTAGATTGTTTTATATAGGATTAGATTGGAAACTACAATTAATAAACCTCGGATAATATAAAAAATGGCCTAAAATGAATTGTCAGTGACACTGAATAAATTACTTGATCCCATGTGATTGCCAGCGCTACTAATAGTCTTTTGATGTGTGTTTGTGTTGTCCACTGCAGTCAGGAACTACTACAATGACCTGAATGAAAATGCTCTGGTGGAACTGCTCAAGCCTCACCTCACCATCTACCTTGATGCCCCACTTGCCACCATTAGAGAACGAATCAAACAGTCTACCAATGTAAGTCTAAACATGTCAACAAGAAAGAGTCAGAGAAATGGGACAGTTTTAAGCAAACGTAGATTTAGCAAACAATTCAGTTAAATTATGTATGGATACATTTTTTAAAACAAAATTTAGAACTAAGCTGGTGGTGTATTGAATACGCCAAAAAAGCATCAGTATGGGGCATATAATGACCCGATCAAATGTTACAATTAGATGGGGAAAGTTCCACCAGCTGGGGAAATACCTTAATTTTGTGATTTTCCAACCCAATTCATGTGTGCATATTATTAAAATTGAAATATTTGGTTTCCTGTATCTACATATAATATCTGCATATATATATATATATATATATGTATATATATACATATATATACATATATATATATATATATATATATAATCAAGATAAACTATAATTTATTTCCACACTATAAAAAAATTGTAAGTCCACATGCCATTACCTTACTTATGGAATCCTACCTTTACATGGATGTGATTATAAGAACCACCTCATTACTCTTTACCTTTGCTGGACATATTTTCAGCCGTTGGAGGCAAAAAGCACAACACTGTCTGATAGATATCTGCAGACAATGGAAGACATCTACAAGGAGAAGTTCCTGCCAAAGATGAGGTCAGGGATGATTTACATTATTAGTTGAATCGAAGAGTAATTCTTTTCTAAGCTAGATTAGACTTGTGTTTTGTGATTGGTTCAATAAGGACATCTGACTATTCCCTATAAAATATATATATAAATAAAAACAATCCAAATATCAGGGAAATGCCCACATGGAAGGGTTCCATATGCATTAGTATTTATGTAGTATATGTACATACAACATTGTACATACTGTATTTGTTCTGTTAAGCATGCATGTCGTAATTAACATACTTTCGACCTACAAAAAAATTGTCATTGGATCCATAATTTATCGTAATTAATTCTCTGTCAACCAGTGACAATTTCAGAAAGGCCCACTTACATCTGCAGCACTTGCACCCCCTGGACCACAGAACTGCCATCATGTGAATGAATAAATAATTTCCAATCAAATTATGTCTCATCCTAGTTGAAATATACTGGAATTTTAAGTGATGTCAATTGTGCCATGTTTGTTGGCACTGGATATTTTGAATTTTGAACGCCTCCACCTGGTGGTTGATACATGAAACAATAAAACTAAATCGTACCAAAGCGTTCAATAAACTGACGATTGTTACCCACTTCACGGACATGTGCAACCAAAGATGTGGCTCCAATCTAGGAACAGTTTCCTGAATATAGAATAGAACACCACAGAAAAGAAGCCCAGTGTAATAAGCAAGATCTAAGGAACAATACAAAAGAGTGAGAAACGTGGATGTCATCCTACTGTGCAGTCAGCCAGTGGCTCTAACCAGTCATGTGTCATGCAGAGTTCACTTAACATATCGAGTTGGTGTCGGATGATGTAAGTCACACTTCCAATGTGGTATAACCGACGTTGCCCGCCTTGCCCCCTCCCCCTTCGGAACAGCCCAGAGACCAAGCATTACCAACAAGGAGCCCATCTCCACTGTCAGCCCTTGGAAGAATGACGTGTAAATACACTGCAGATACACAATGAAAATGACTACACCATATCCACTAGGTGGTGCCACTGTTTTATGGTGTACCAGTACAGAATTGTTCTTAGGCGTACTGCATGCTTAATAGAATTAATACATTATGATGTACATGTATAATCCTGTTTATATGCACATTTGCATACATACCTCTGCCGTATACAGGTGTTTATATATATATATATATATATATATATATATATATAATCATACATACAGACTGTACATTGTTGAACATTGCCGTAGCCCCTGGGATCTAGTTCATCAACATAATGTGTTGTATCAGGGTGAGTGGTGAGGTGGTGGAGATTGACTGGACAGAGCCAAGTGATGTGATGGACATGGAAGTGGTAGGTACCCTCATTTGTCGTCTTTATAACTTCATCGAAAGAACTCGCCAAAAAGGGCATTGAAACAATTATTTAGACATGTTCTGAATTAGCCATTTCTAAAAATGGGGACCAAGCAAATATTAGGTTATGACACTGTTTTTATACTGGAAACAAAGGTAACATGTTTCGTAAGTAATTGTGACATTATCATTTCATTAATATGTTATGCTGCTGAAGACATCATTACTGTCATTCATGTATACGTTACAAGTAGCATCAAAAAAAATGCAAGTTACATATGCAAAATGCTGTTAATGAATATTTCCAATGGATAACATAGTAAAATGGTTGATGTGGGTAATAATTCATAGTAAATTGTCATCCGTTACACTACATTCAGTTGCATATTTTTGTTTATTTGATTTTTTTTTTCATTTTACTGTTTACTTAAAATATTTTCTTTTCTTTTACACTGCTTGATCAATTGTCATGCAAATAGATGAAATATGTAATTACACAATTAGTTTGATGGTAGATTTCTGAGGAGATCCAGAATCTCATTCTGGAGAATGATGACAAAGAAGACCCGAAGTTCAGTGATTGGCTGAACATGAATGATGACATGGTCGCGGCTGAGCGACGCAGGTAATAACACCTGTCACTCATCTCATCTTGTATCATGGTAAATTATGTATCATAAAAAATCATTGATGTACAATACCACACATAATTGATGTAATTGAATCTCGCACCTTCTTCACCACTTTGCTACATCCTATAACATAGTCAGTCTCTTATTGTGTAACCTGCATACAGCATATTCGCCCGCCAGGGGTCACTGCTGCTGATTACATGAGTACCAGCCTTCACTACCCCAGGCACATCCGTTTGGAACACTCCTCTTTTAACCTCAGCCAGTGAAATTACTCACGAGGAGTGTGGTTCACCTTCGGCGATGTATTTTTCAGTGATTACCACACGCTGGTTGTGTCAGACATGGGGTCAGATACATTTGTATTTGAAAGTATTTAAATACTTTTTAAAAAGTATTTGTATTTGACATTTAAGAATTGAAAGTATTTGTATTTAAATAGTAAAGTATTTGATATTTCAGATAATTTTCAAATAATTTTTTCAAATAATTTTTCAAATGCATATCATAATTGCAATTTAAAATAGTTCTTGATTGAATTCTTAAAAGTCAAGTACTGTACTGTGTCCTTTGGCAATTTACTCAGAAATTATGGCCTGGTAAAGGCAATTAAGTCATCATATGAGCAGTCATTGAGGCAGTAGACCTTTGAGACCACTATATAAGAAGGGTTGTTCACAAGAAGCCACTGCCTCTCTTGTCAGTGGTGACTGTGGTGTAGTTAGCAATAACAAGACTCCCTGGCACTGACATGCCTGTCAGTGTTTTCATGGTCCAGTTAATTAAACTGAACTGCCTGGTGACTGCCAGATTTGGAGAGCAGCTATTGTTTCAAATATTTGCTTCACTTGTAGCCTATGGGTTAAGAGAAGGTGGTGGCTTCTCAAGTCAGGTGGTATCTTCATCATAGAGGGTAGATTTGTTGAACAATAGCTAGATAGATACTGGACCAGTGAATGTAACCAGACAATTTAGACAATGGCAATAAACGAGATATCTTGAACCCTTTGATATATCGTTTTGTTTCTTTTACCTATATAGTAATGTATTCTGAAAATGAAAAGTATTTGAAAAAGTATTTGAAATACTTTTCAATGTATTTGTATTTAAATACATTTGCATTTAAAAGTATTTGTATTTGAATCCCTCAGAATTATTTGTATTTAAATACATTTAAATGTATTTGACCCCATGTCTGGGTTGTGTAACATGCAATTTTGAGGATGCGAAAGAATCATATTGGGATTGGCCAGAAGTTAAGAATTGGGAGAGAAACTAATTGTAAAAATCAGTGTGTACTGTCTTCTGCAGGTACGGTGATGAGAAATACCTTGACAACAACTTCAACCGACCACTTCCATTTGAGTGCCCTGAGTTGTTATACGGCGTCAGTGAGGCAGATGAACGACGTAGATTCATTTGGGATGTGAGTATTTGATAATGACAGTGATATACTAATTAATGACTTGGTAGGTCAAATAAGTGCTACTGTATTAATTCAGAGTGATGTCAATGCCATAAACCAGCTGTATGGACTTTGACAGGTTTTGGTACATTAGTTCAACACTCTAAACTACGTTTTAGCATGTGTTTCTTGAATTTTGGAAGGGAGGAATTTCGACAGGATGTAACTTGTAAATAGTACAAAAACTGTTAAAATGGTATTGTATTATCATATATGTTGCAGTTATATTGATGAGGACAAGACTGAATCTGTTGTCTTACTGATTAATTTAATGGACATTTTGCAAAGTTACCACACATCATGAACATGAACAGTCAACTTTTTGTTATGATTACCAGAACAAAACTAACTTGTAAATGATATGTACCCAGTTAAAACAGATGTTAATCCAAACACTGCTGTGATGTTATTAGTTGTTTGGTTTATACTTTATAGTGGTGTACGAATTGTGTAGTGTAGTACTGTTATTCGTTGACATTTGCAAAATACGCCCAGTTCACCATTGTTTCCTTTTTGTTTCAGCATCCCGCAATGAATTTTGCCCCAGGACAGGCGCCCGAATTAGGACAGAGGAAATTGTGGAGCTTTTAGAAACCAGAGCACTCAATGTTATTTATCATAGCTCTGTGACAGGGCTGTCGGGAACCAACTAAACGTTGGAATCAAACCAACTGCTGCAGTGAGAGTGCAACCAGTGATTCGTTCCTGGGGACTTTGGCAGTTGGACTTGATGTAAAATGGACTGTGGACTCTACCTGGAGCTTCCAGAAGTAATTAAGCGTGTAGTTGTGAGTGGAGTGAGGCACGCGTTCTGCGGCACAGTTTTAAGATGTTGCTGGCTGCGTTAAACAAGTGGTGCTTTGCCAATAAATGGTGAGAAAAGCTTGTGTTGAAGTGTATGGCTGTGTTTATTGCAGAGGTATATGTTAAAAGGTAGTCACACTGATTACACTAGATCTTGAAAAATAAAAGAAGATTTGCGTTTTAAATTTACCTTAATTTGCTCATTAGTTGAGGAATGAAAGTATCAAACACACATACAATACACCATGACGTTGCAGTATTTCCTTCGTATCCCAATGTCGCAACCCAACGATTTGTTGTGGTAACTTTAACAGAAACAAGGCTGTAATTGTTTTCGTGTCCACCGTCAGATTAAGTAGGCACAATTCTTGGTAGAGCAATTATTGATTAATGCTATCCTCACATACGGTAAAAGTCCAAGGAGAGTTGTGGAGGTCGATCAGCGTTAGCATCGCCATTACACGACCAGTTTTGTTCCGAATAAGACGAAAGCTATAGCAGTGCAATGACGGAACATAAAAAAATTGGTCTTCAAATGCAGCGCATATGTGGGTCTACATTATTATCTTACACAATGGTAGTCTAGCCACAGTAATATGCTTTATTTTATAGCAGGCTTCCGTCGGGGGAAATAGTAGAATCGTGATCGACGCGAAGCTTGTCGGGAAATGTTTGAACCGTGAACAGGGCCAGACATAGAATAGCGAAGCAGATGTAATATTGAATTTAATATTGGCCTCCGAGGTCCCCCAACACATGTAGCTATAGCTTGCTTCGTTAATGCAGCCTGCACCGTCCTTGACCGCCCAACTAATGTTTTCTTATGTGAAACAAACACGTGTTTTTCTCAGTTATGTTGTTCATGAAATTGTACATACACAAGGGGCCCGCCGCCGGTTTGCCTGATTATTTTTTGTCCTGCTCAGACCCGTGTGAATGACTAACTGTTCTCCGGCTGGGGTAAGACCACGGAGTAAGCCGGCCGCGCAAGCACACACCATTTCATTGAAGCTTTAGAGATTAGGATTTACCAAAAGCAAAGGAACTTACCAAAAAGTACACCAGCGAGTTATCCCCTATGTATCGTAAATTTTCTTCGAAGAAGTTCGCGAACAGTCTTTCCTAGCTGTCGCCGCGGGCGGCAAGAGACGCGCCTTCGACGTCGCCAATTAAAGTGGTTGTCAGAAGACAAAAGAAGCGTAAAACGTCACGTGATGACGTCATCGCCGTTTGTAGAAAACACCTACGTACACGCTAGGCAGTGACGTCACCAGCAATGGATGTGCCGATTCCAGTTCGACTACACGTTCAATGACCAGTGGCTATAGTAGTCGGGTCACTTAGACGTATATTGACAAATAAGCACAATTATACATTGTATTAAAATAATAACAATATATTAATTAGAATAATAAATTAGTGTTGAATAATACGGAGAGAGAAGTGCTGATAAATATGCCATGGAGATGTAAAAGCATGGAGGCATTTAAACGTGAGAAGGAGGGTCTTGGATGTAATGCGACTCTTAATAGGAAGCCAGTGCAGCTCAAAGAGCAAGGGCCTGATAGCGAGATATGGTCTCGTTTCGATCGAATCAGTATAATACGAGCACACACATCTTGAACACACTGTATAGTTTCTCGATTGCTGTCACTGGCAATCCATTCAGGGGGCTGTTGCAAGTTGCAACAGTCAATACGTTAGATAACCCGAACATGCACTAGTTGTTTTGAACGCCTTAGCATCGATACTCGGGGGATATTCGCCAGTCATTCACGGCCAAACATAACATGTAATAATCACATAAAGAACATGTACTTGTTTTTCTCTCTCTAAAAGTGATAGCTATATACGCGTATGTGCACATTTATCTTCATTGGGACGAGTGCTTATCACAGATCGCCTGATCAATCGGACTATCATTCCTCGTCAATAAAACTTTATTCTGACTGTATAGGTCTAACAATGAAACGGAGCCAGGTCGGTGGACGAAGTATAGTTTAGGCTCCATTTTTCAACCGGACCGGAAAGAGCAGCGATGCATCAGCTTAACAACAGAATCATATTCTAAGCTACTTATTAAATTGAATTTAGCTTATGGGCTTCAATTGATCTCAATGTGTTTGGTAAAGCAAACTGGCCATATTCAAGTCTAACTATGCATATATATTTGTGCGATAAGCAAATATTCGCGCACCTCCGACAGGGCTGAAGATCAATGCGACAAAAACACATGAAGCTGAAACAACTTTACAGCATGATACAACGGGAGACGCCCCAGTTGAGAAGACTAAAACACTGTGCGTGTCTGGGGAGCTTGGTAACAAGCGTTGGGAGCACCAGAAGGGAGATCAAACCCGCATGTTCCTGAAGAAATAAGAATAATTGTCAGCTGCCTTTGAAAATCGCCGCAACTGACGCTGTGATGACTGATGGCAGATTGTTCCGGCGGGAAGCTGCCGTTTCGTTAGATGTGTGATCACCTAAGTGCTCCTTCGAGCCCGAGACAGGGTCACCGTGATGGACGATGGAGATTGTCGTAGTCGTCGCGCTGGTTGGTAAATGGTCGACTAATAAACTGGCCTGGATGATGCAATCAACACGGCAGTGGACAGGAAGCTTGCGTGGCTGCTGGAGGTTTTAACAAGATCATCCAAACCAGAACGAAGTGTTATGTTAACGACATTGTCTCCAAACCGGACACACATGCCGGTCTAAGTGTTTCAATATGTTCTTTATTTCTTTATTGTCTCTATTGAGTTGTTAGTGCAGTCGTTTGCACAAGTCACATATTGACACATCCCTTCTGTTCTAAAAGAACTTAATGTCATTCTGAATATTCTACTTCTTAGTCTATTCATAGCAAACAACTATACTTATTATGTAGTGCACAAACATGTAAAACACATACTTACAATTAGTCTTCATTGTAAAACGGTCTATATACGACTATTAAGAATTATTCATAAAAATAATGTCGAATGTTCTCAAACATCTGGGCGACTAATACTAATTATAAACTATTACGTCAAATGTTCTTCTTTTCAGGTAAACTGGCCAATTAAGTCGAAATTATTGTTCAATGTTAAACCTCTTACACAGTCCAATTTACGATCCGTGTTTTCACATTACAATCACTTGACGCGCAGGTCTTTTCTTCTGTCTGGTTGATCGTCTGATAATCGCCGGTTCGCTGTCGATCGCTGTCTCGTTCATGGTCGTGCTATTTGGCGGGACAGAAACAGCTGCATAGCGTTGCAGATCATGTGACAGGACTGGCACAAGTGGTACTGTCGTTTCTGTCTCACGTGTATTCCGTAGATGCACTCGATTGCGCCTGTAGGCCTATGTCCCCTGAGGTGTATCCACCTCATACGGACGCTCGTCCATTCGTCTTTGCACAACAGCCTTTTCCCATTCTATTTGTCGGCTTCATTCGGACAACATGCCCTTCTTCTAAGACTAAGACGGACATATCTTTGGCTGTCTTGTTGTAGTGTTTGGCCTATTTACGTTGCAAATTCTTCAGGCGAATTCTGTCTTGGTTCAGATACTCTTCCACTCGTGGTGCTAGAAGCTTGCTGGACAGTAATGTCCGAGTCTTCTGTTCAGCACGGGCGTCGATCGGTGGGGGACGGTGGGGACGCGTCCCCCCTTTCAGAGTGTGGGGAACAGCATAGGAATTGCCCCCCCCCACTTTTCAGTTCAGAAAAATGGCGGGGCATGTAGTCTGACTCACCACTCCTCTCTCTTAAAAGCCGCTACATATGACTAGTTGCTAGACAATAAACTCGCGATATGAAATTCCGACCACCCATTAGAAAATTGACTAGATAAATTGCTTGGGTGGGCCCGGCCACAGCGCGCAACTTAATCTTACTTTAGTAAATAATCATAATGCCGGTGTAGCGCTTACATTTTTCCGGCGTTATAAATGAGCCGATTGACGTTTCTGCGCATGCGCGATAAATATAAAATCATAAATGTGCAGCGAAAGGTCAATGCATTTATGGTATATATACTACGGGTTGTTCGTTAGGATATATATATATATATATATATATATATATATATATATATATATATATATATATATATATATATATATATATAATCCTCTCTGCAAAGTTATTTGTCGCAAATTAACACGAGGCAAACAAGTTTTGAGGCATGGTTTGATAGCAAGCGTAAATCACGTGACTATAGTGCGCCGTAATCCGTGACAGTGATTTAAACAAACGTAAGATGTTATTGTATTGAACGACATTTTAATCAACTCTTCACAGTAATCATCACAGGAGAGTTAACGAACAGCTCGTGGCATTTATACCAAAAATGCTTTGTCGTTTCGCTGCACATTGGTGATTTTACATTTACCGCGCATGCGCAGAAACATCAATCAGAAAGTTTATAACGATCGGAAAAATGTAAGCGCTGCCGGGCTCTATCAGTTTGCATCCTTGTGTTGATATTAGTAGGTTCTAGCCGTAGAGCACATGATAAATTCTGAAATTTGTGTTTCACTTTCACCCCATCTCAAAACGATTGTTCAGTCCATCATATTTCACTCCACATTTCTCCAATCATTCGCTCCTGTCTGTATTCGGCGTCGAACCGCTAGCTTATCCGTCGAAAGCATTCCTCCAAGATAGCCTCTTTGTCCAGCTCACTCAATCGAAACTAACTTCTCGGGTCCTAGTACCATCTCCATAAGCATCTACCTAATTCAGATCAATGGTGCTTAACTGGTTATGGCTGCAATCTAAATTCTTGTCAGGAAACTGCTCGGCGATCCATAGGCCTATATTTCCTTCTTGTGAAAATAAACTAAATTATGGTAAACAATGGCATAACTTAGAAAAGTATTTTGTTTATTAAGAACCTTTGTTATTTAAAAGTTTGCTGCTGAACACAAGGAATTGTACTTAACTAATCATTTTGCCATTCGTTTGCATGTCCACAACTTGCGGGCAAACGAAAACAAAAAGAGCGGACGGAATTAGGAATGTCGTACTATTTCGGCAATGCTTCAGTGATATATTATGTTAATTTACTTGTAATAATAGCGGCATACAAACAAAACTCAACATTCCCCAGAGTTACGTACTGTCAACATTGCTGTATAGAGCGGAGAGCTGCTGGAGACAAGATCTACCCAGACGCTTCATCTTTCACTCGACCTGCTTCAGTAAAAGTTCTCAGAATCATCTGGCCAAGACTCATATCCAGCCAGAAAGTGTTGGCCCAATGTCAACGTGAAGATAGTCTGTCCACCACCATGCAAAGCAAATGCTGGAAATGAATTGGACATGTCATCTACATGGTTACATATATGCTATCATAAAAACAGCTGTCTCTATTATATATATATATAATATATAATATATATATATATATATATATATATATATATATATATATATATATATATGTATATATCGATAATTTATATATATGTATATATATATATATATATTTTTTTGTTAGTGTGTGTGTGTGTGTGTGTGTGTGTGTGTGTGTGTGTGTGTGTGTGTGTGTGTGTGTGTGTGTGTGTGTGTGTGTGTGTGTGTGTGTGTGTGTGTGTGTGTGTGTGTGTGTGTGTGTGTGTGTGTGTGTGTGTGTGTGTGTGTGTGTGTGTGTGTGTGTGTGTGTGTGTGTGTGTGTGTGTGTGTGTGTGTGTGTGTGTGTGTGTGTGTGTGTGTGTGTGTGTGTGTGTGTGTGTGTGTGTGTGTGTGTGTGTGTGTGTGTGTGTGTGTGTGTGTGTGTGTGTGTGTGTGTGTGTGTGTGTGTGTGTGTGTGTGTGTGTGTGTGTGTGTGTGTGTGTGTGTGTGTGTGTGTGTGTGTGTGTGTGTGTGTGTGTGTGTGTGTGTGTGTGTGTGTGTGTGTGTGTGTGTGTGTGTGTGTGTGTGTGTGTGTGTGTGTGTGTGTGTGTGTGTGTGTGTGTGTGTGTGTGTGTGTGTGTGTGTGTGTGTGTGTGTGTTCAACAGAGAAACAGGTCTGTTGAAGTCTGCTTTCATTCCGTAAATCCACGCTGTGATAATTTAACTGGCGTCATGAAATCATCCATTCCTTATAATAATAAAACGTACGGCTCCTTGTTAGTTATTAACTCTCTTGTCAGTTGCAACAAACGTGCATTTCTCATTTCTCGTCTTCTACACTGGTCTGACGAAAGCTGTTATCGACTCGACTGCATCCGGTTTACAACGATTTCGGCTACGGCGTACGCTGCTCGTGCTCGTAGTCCATGACAATAGTTATATACAGCCATTCCAAATAAAACAAAGTTTATAAACACGACTTTATTTGATATAATCTTAAGGATATAATACGTATTATCGTTCCATTTCCGTATTTCGTGAACACCAGTTTACATCTTTTACTGAATACGACACATTTCATATAATTGATATGACATCAAGCGTTATTAAAGTAATTATATGTCACATGCATATGTAAAGCTGTTGTTCATGTTAATGCTTTGATAACGTCATACAAGTGTCACTGCTTAACTTACATAGTGTGGGACAATTTATTACAATTAGTAATTAATTAAAAGTCATCATTATATATATATATATATATATATATATATATATATATATATATATATATATATATATTAATGCTTATTAAAATTAATGTACGAAAGTGCAGCTAATACGATGAAACAGAGCACTATACAGCGGTCTGTGTACCAGCCTGAGTTGTTGACGTCATAGCGCGTTTCCAAACGTTAATGAAGTCATTTCCGGTATTGATTACTCACCAGCATCGCAGTTTGGACAACCTAAAGTAAATATAAACGCATCCTAAAACAGTGTACGATGTTAATTATTGGCTTGCTCCCGTGAACCTGTACGACCCGTGATGGGGGCGCATCAACAACTACCACCGCTGCAACAATTGATGAGAACATGGTCCACTCGACGTCTTGGGGAGCAGTTGGATGGTTTTAGAGCATCAGAATCGAAATAGGAAGTGTTTATTTGACTCACATATAAAACAAAACGTACTATTTTCAAAACAGATATATCTACAGTTAAATAAAAATTGAGATAACTGAGCTGATTGCATAAATACATACTTCAGAATGCAGTAATGGATGCACATGTATTATTCATTAATGTTACCAATAATTAATGAGTAAATCTAAAAAAATAAGTTTAACATAATTTGAAAACTAGCAAATAGTTACAACCTGATGTAACATACTAGTTACAGTATACTGTGTATGTAGCAATAGACGGAACTATTAACCATACTTTAAACGTTTGTGTGTTTGTGTGTCAGATTCCGACCTCTCTCTCTCTCCCCCTCTCTCTATCTCTATTTCTCTGTCTGTCTGTCTGTCTGTCTCTGTCTGTCTGTCTGTCTGTCTGTCTGTCTGTCTGTCTGTCTGTCTGTCTCTCTCTCTCTCTCTCTCTCTCTCTCTCTCTCTCTCACTCTCTCTCTACCCCCTCTCCTTGCAAAGACTAACTGTATCAGATTATGACTACTGTACCCTTGAGTACTGACTATAGAGGGTCACAAAAAGACATTTCGTGTGCGCTGAAGAATTGATGCACCCGTTAACCGTATTTTGATGTGGTTAATTTTTTTAAGCAGACTCGTTTACATTTGTAATTCCATATGCGCAGAAACGTCAGTCGGAAAGTTTATAACGACTGGAAAAACGTAAGCGCGACAGCGGCACTATCATATAACGTCTGTTGTTGTTGTCGGTTGTCTATCCGCGGCGCCAACAATCGGGCGCGAGCGATCAGCGACTGACTGTTAGCAGGTGCGACGAGTTTGCTTTGCCTACCAGACTTCTGGCTAAACATTTATATCAGTTGCCCGCGGCATGCGTGATAGTCAAAACGTTAAATCTCCTAGCACTGGTTGACAACAGTGTGATTAAATGAAGCGACCCAACTCAGTGCAGAGTTAGAAACCAACTGTGCTAAATATAATTAATTTGGTAATATAAACATGCAAAACCCCTCTCTTGTCTGCATCACCTAAACGCCGATCCTTATACCGGCGGCCATCTTGAACTTTCTTATAAGACCATATCCGATGACTTCAGTGACGTAGCGAACTGCTGATAGATGATTTGGACATGTATTCCATTTCCACGAGGCATTAATGAATCTTTGGAACTTTGTTTGATTAACTTTGTTGTATAAAATGCCGTCTATATTATCCATTCGGCTTCGATTGTGGTTAGCAGATGCGATCAGTTGAATGTGTGCTGTGTTCCGTAGGCTCCGTCTTTATTTCTCTTACATGTATCCGACAAGATGGCAGCACGTGGATCTGCAATGTTAGTTTCATATAATATTTTTATGTCGATGCATTTCTTCTACAGTCCTCCAGCCACAGAAAGGATAACCTTTCAAGATATTGTTTTAGAACACTAGCTTTTAGCGATCATAACAGCGTTGTTGTTGGGCGCAGTGCATCATAAACGAACGATAACAATGCACACTATAATTCGTAGCGTCATCAATACGGACCACAAAGGGTACTAAATACAATATTTAACATTCGCATCCTCTGTGACAACCATACACATGCATACACACACGAACACACACACGCACACGCACACGCACACGCACACGCACACACACACGCACACGCACACGCACACGCACACGCACACGACACACACTCACACACACACAGACACACACACACACACACACACACACACACACACACACACACACACACACACACACACACACACACACACACACCACACACACACACACACACACACACACACACACACACACACACACACACACACACACACACACACACACACACACACACACACACACACACACACACACACACACACACACACACACACACACACACACACAGAGAGAGTTTATTTTAGAATAAAATTGTGACCGTGAATCCCGTCTGGTTTTGTCGTGTTTATATTTGTTTTCGTGTTGGCTACTACCAAACGTAGTGGTATTAGACAGCGGCCTCAGGCTGAGGATCAACAATACTACTACCCTCACGTAAACAATTCATAAAATAATATTAATACATTTTTGATTATTGTCATCATCAAGAAAAATTATATTTTGTTTATGAAAAAAATATTTTAATCCGATAGGGTCAATTGTCTATTATTATGCATGTGCATGCGTGTTTGTGTCAGGATAAGGGCGAATACCCTAGTAAACTACTCGAGTAATGAGGACGAGTACTGTGGTATGAAGGAATACTTCATCATAGATAGTATTTGAGTAACGAGTACGAGTACTTTTACATGTACTCCCACGAGTACTTTTTAAAATACTAGAACGAGTACTTTTGACATTCAAGTGCTAATGTGGGTCACTAGTGTGATGGCCAGTCTTGTTCAAAATATCTGATCATGTAGTAAATAGTGTCCAAATACTCATAAAATATTCATTGTTGAGTGATAAACAGTTCCCATATTGCAGCAATACTAGACCCCTATTTTATATTCGCTGGTGGCAGTTGTGTCCTACAGGTGTACTCCATCCACATAAACAAGACAATCACGCTTTGTTAAGGTCAAGCCTTGTTTACATTTGATGTTGATAATCTACGTAGGCTTTTGCTATCCAAAGTCTATCTACGACGTTCTGTCCAACGTTGACACCGTAATTTGGATAACATAGCGAAGATGAATGTTCAATTGGCACTGCCATTGACGTCGAACTATCATCTTCATTCTTTATCGCTAGCGGCGCTAAAACGCTTATAAAAATCGAAATCAGGTGTTAATGGCTCAACTGACTGGACGTTACTTGAAATTCGAAATAAAACATAATTATAATGCCATTCGTCATGATGTTGTGAACAGAATAGTGATAAACGCAACATAAACAATCGTTTACACTACAATACCACGTGATCGCTAGTGCATTATCTCGTAGATATTTTCCTGTATTTTTCACATTGCCACATGTTTTAAGCATTGGCATATTTTTTGTACACGTGGAAAAATGAACTTACTGAACACTTGTTTCTAGGCCACTTGTTTCTAATAATACTAACATAGCATTTTGCCTTTAAAGACATTGTCATTATTTATTAAAATACATAATACAATGTTTCGGTATAAATACAACTATTATAATAATGTGCATACACAGCACAAAAGTTTTTCACTATAATATCTCACTACAGAATAAAAATCAATTTCTCGAGGACTGGGATTGTAGTATTTTCGGAGAGCCGTAGTAGATGTAGCGAACTACTTCCCCGAATGTACTATTGAGCTGTCGGACATTCTCCGGCGTGTATTCGGTCCGGTCGAAGTGTAGCATGGCGTGGATGACGTAGAGGTCTCGCCACGCGATCACCTCCTTCCACAGCTTCCGGCGGTCCTGCCAGTCGGGTGTCGTCAGGCGGTACGACTCGACGTGCACGAGGTCCGGCCGCTTCAGGTACAGTTGGTACGTCACCCGGGCACAGTTGTAGTCCCAGTCGAGCTGCCGGTAGTTGTTCCGGTACGAGTTGTACCACAGGCGCAGGAACACCGCGTTCCGCCTCGCCACGATGATCCCAGCGATGAACTTCGGCGGCTTCTCCTTGCCCAGTGTGACGTCATACTTGCGCAGGGGGTCCATGGAGCGCAGCACGATGACGTCGTAGTCGAGGTAGATGCCTCCGTATTCCATGAGTATCTGTTGGAAGCATACAGACGGGTGTGAGATAAATTCGGTAATAAAACCACGTTCTGGATCAATGACCACGTTCTGGACCAATGATGAACATATGCATAGGGGTCTACTATTGAGTTGTTATCGAACTCTACTACCTGTTAAGTGCCGTTTTGCTTTTCAAAACAATACAGTAGTAATTATTTAATTGCTTGACTGTTACACAATAATTTACAAGTGGCTTTAGTCAGCAACGGACCCAAGCGATTCTTGGTTCGGGTCCGTTGTGTGCGATACTTAACGAGACCAAACACAACACAACTGGCCACAACCTCGGTGCCAACCATCTGAATGAGTCTTGGTTGGGTGCAAACCTATAACACTTGAAACGGAGGTTTCTGCTATGGCAGTATGCGAAACGGTACACACAGCTCGTTCGTGTCGTTGGGGATCGGACTATGAAATAATATAGCAAAACAGCATAACAGCGATATGGTGACGAGACTTGCGTGCCCTGTACATATTCCTACTGTGTAAGATATTGATCGAATACGGCGTAAATGGCCGATTAGTGACATCGTCGATATTGCACTCGTGTTGCCGCGTGACGCAGAGTCAAAATCCGCAGAGATCGAATTCAGTCGGCATTGCGGCGAGTTTAACAATTATTGTTGCGAGTTATCCGTATTGACGAGTTCGTCAAGAACGTTAGATTACGACGAATGCATAATTGCAAACGCCATAATCGGTACTGTACAGGCGTCCATTGTTTCAGCCATCGGCAGATAATCTGGAGACTGTTACATAATCATGTTTGAAGTACTGAAGGTTGGTTAGACTATGAATATAACGTCCATATGTTCGTGTGATTTATCCCATTAATAATATTTCCATATTGTGCCTACTCTGCTGAGGCCATACGCCTCGGGCATTTAATACGGCAACCCAAGGGGCGATATGAAGGAAACATGACCAACATGACCAACATGACCAACAGTTTTAGTGTTTTTCGCCACAAATGGTAGTTCCTGTCATAGTGCACAAAGTTGTGATAACCATGTAAACATTATGAATATTTACCAAAAAAAAGTTCAATGCAACCATCAACATTCTTTCGCTAAAAATTAAATCCTCGGAATAATACCCTACGTTAATATAGAAAAAAAACAGCTTGCATAACTTTGTTACGTTTTCGTAACGTGGATAAATTGTCTAGCAATTAACAAGGCAAAGAACGTTTTGAGATACATTCTTTACCTTTTAGGTTTAACTGAATTCTCTCCACTCACCACACGTTGCACGCAGTTCTCTCGTGTAACAAAACCGTGCTGACAAAGAGACAGCATGCGTGTAAACTAACCTTTTATCTTGTGACGAATTGTGCTACACGAATCAGCACGTTTTTCACATATTGCTTGGGGATATCATCTCTGCTGAACGTGTGAATTCGAATCCAGTTCCTACCTCTACCGCGACAACTTCTACTCTTACTACAGGTAAATCAGAATGCACCTGTCTACCTAGAGTTTGACAACATCTACTCTTACTACAGGTAAATCAGAATGCACTTGTCTACCTAGAGTTTGACAACATCTACTCTGTCATAAACGTAAATCAGAATCAATATGTTTGTGTAGCTTAGCAATAGCTACCTGTAACGTATACACGTGAATGAGAGTGTCGTTGCCTACCTGTAGCTTGGCGACATCTGCCCGATGGTACATGTGCATCAGTGTCTGGTTATGGATGTACCGCGGCGCTTCTCTGTGCACCAACTTGAGCGGAACACGCCGCCAGAGGCGCTGCCACCAAACGCCCACAGGCAGGTGGTCGCAGTGAAAGAAGATGACGTCTGGACGCTGCATCTTGTGAGCACTGAGGATGCTGATGTAGTGGATGAACGTCATCTTCTTATCGGTGCCGAACCATATGAAGTGGACGATGTTGGGCACGACGAAGGCGCTCTCGTTGCCGCGGGATCTCATCGGTCCGCCGCCGTCGTTTAACGCGTCGTCGATGTGAAGGTCTATGTCGATGTGCTCAAATATAACGCCGTAGTGATTGAGCATGACACCGAGGTACACGCCGGCGACAACGAACGTCATCCCGACCATCAGGCGCCGACATCCGGCGACGGTACAGCAGTTACACTTAGACATGTTTGGGCGCCTAAAGCCACACAGATGCAACGCAGGCATGCGCCAACGCACGCACTCACGCACATGCGATCGCTGACACACACAAAACGGAACTTGTCCAACTTTTCGTCCGGAATGCGCGAGACTACAATTGAGTCAGGTGGACGTTTGCGCCAACACGGCCAGGTGGAAAGTGACCGCGGTGGTCAATGGGGCGCGGTCACGAGATGGACGTCTCGACCTGAAACAACAGCGGCTTTATCAGTGAGCGTCAATATTGATGTTGTGTCCATATCTGCGAGCGGCTGTGTAGGCTGTACACCGCTACACCTACATGGCTACGTACTGCGACTCCGTGATTTGACATTGTCACACATGGCAACACTATGGCACCACGACATCGTTATATATGGGCCAGCTGTACGACTAAGTAATTTCACAACTGGAAATTACCATAGATTCCCTTTGTCAGGTGATGTATAAATAAAAAATCAGAATATCTGATGACGACAGGAAATAATGAGGTAAATAAAGAACATATCTAGAACTGGGAACTGATGGGTCGTGATCTATCATTTCATTCAATCACGATCTGATCTGCCACGCGTGCAGTAGGCACGGTGAAATGAGTAGTCATAGCCAGTGTCGATTGACCCAGCGGTGGCGTAGTCAGAGCAAACATAGCAGGAACAACGGAACTGTGCTCGTTGACAACAGGTTACGCCTACTTAAGATAGAGTTTATTCAGTTGGGCCTACGTCAACAGCATACATAGCGCCGGAATGATCTAACCATCAAGCCAGCAATCTGTCAGTGTTGTCCATGACTTCCGAACAAGGTATATTCGTAATTTACCGTGTTGGCCTATATACTATATAGCGTGTGTGTAGGTAGTAGCCAACACGAAAACACGAAAACAAATATAAACACGACAAAACCAGACGGGATTCACGGTCACAATTTTATTCTAAAATAAACTCTCTGTGTGTGTGTGTGTGTGTGTGTGTGTGTGTGTGTGTGCGTGCGTGCGTGCGTGCGTGCGTGCGTGCGTACGTGCGTGCGTGTGTGTATGTGTGTGTGTGTGTGCATGTGTGTGCGTGCGTGCGTGTGTGTGTGCGTGTGCGATACACACAATGTGTATAATTCATTACTACATGGAACGCTCCGTCGACCGCACTCCGTTTGCAATAGAGCCTATAAATAACGCCAACGCAACTCTTCCTCCTTTACCCCCCACTCAGATCTGACATTGGTTTCTGCAGCAAGCCACACACCACAACACACAAGTTAATTGATCGATATTTATTCAACCAAAGTACAACAAACATAACTGGCAAATATTTACTTACAAACATTGTCTACACATTGGTTGTTAACACTACCCGGATAGTTGTGGCGGGGTGTTGCTGCGTGGAACTCTGCAGAGACGCTCAGGTCGGGCTGACATCGTTGTTGTAGTAACCACACACCAGTTACATCGTTCTGACTGTTTAACAACAAACAGTCAAGGTGTAGAAGGACGAGTCTAGCGAGCAAAATACGGATAGCCATTTAAGTTCCAGCTGGTCAACTTTAAAATAAAAACAAAGCCACCGACCGCTGGCTTCCCGTGCTGTGTCTGGCATAAAATCGTAATTTTGACTACCTGTTTCGCACAAAAAGTTCCACTTTAACTTTCAGTTACTGATAACGTTTTACGTCTGGGGGCTGATTGATGTCGAGTTGTTCTGAATTGTGCTAAATATGTTTAGTGACTACACGTGATTTCATGATTTCCACAAGATGCAGTTAAACGTACTGCCAGAGGACATTTTCGATTGCCGTGATTGTAAAACAGGTCGTATCTGTGATTAGAGGGAAGACTGTTGACCGTAAAACAGATCGTATTTCTTATTAGAAGGGAGACCGCTGTTATTTTTGGTGTGGTTTCTTGGACATCTTGTACAATTCTACCAAATATATTCTTTATAGTTATCCCAATAGATTAAAGTATCGATTGGTTAAAATTCTGTGAGGATTTTGCATTTGAGGGGGCCACCCGACAACCAAGCAAACTCTGTATATATATATATATATATATATATATATATATATATATATATATATATATATATATATATATATTGCTCTGTTACTAGACTAGGGTAAAATTGCATTTGTTATTATTTTGTTGGCATATATATATATATATATATATATATATATATATATATATATATATATATATATATATATATATATATATATATATATGCCAACAAAATAATAACAAATGCAATTTTACCCTAGTCTAGTAACAGAGCAACTATTATTCTGAATCCATAATAACCATTAACCATCATGCACATCGAGAAAAATTACATTTTCATCGCTCTGTCAACTCTTATGCTGCAGCCAGCGACAGAGGGGGAGAATTCCTAACTTAATCCTATTTGAAAGATGACAATCTATTTGCGAAAGGGTAGAACTGGGAAGGAAAATCTTACACAGGCATACTGAAACCCTATGTACTTAGTGACTTTATGAATAAGGCAGCCATTTATAGGCTCTCTCCGTTCCCCACCATCCTAATTTTATGACCCCCCGGTCTCCCTCTGGCTACGCCACTGGTATAGCAATATAAATTAATAATCGCTTGGAATCAGATCACGTGCCTTCGTTTTATTTATCTGCACAGTTGTTCAGAGAAGTCTGAGTTCTTTCGATCGATGTCATATATTTTATGATGCTATTCATCGCTGTTGCTTGAACGGTCCACTGCGCAAGACACATTTAATTACCGTTCCGTTGTCCTCTTCCGAACACAATGTTGCAGTGCTGTATATGGAGCTGCGCTAATTGGTTGTGTAGGCCGATTATAGTAAAACGAACTTACCTGGTGGCCTGTTGTCACTTACTGGTCACGTTGTCATCGCAGAGCAGTCGTGTGACTGCTGTGTCATCAGTAACACAAAACCTGTCGCCGTGCACCGCAACTGAGTATGAGTCACGGTCACGCGGCGGATTGCTGTAGGCCACAAACGACGACTAGGCAATGGCTATGACCTCGCGTGCTTATGCGTGCGTAAAGTGCGCGCGCATACATCGTACAGGTGTACACGCATCACGCACTCACAGTCGCAAGCACACTCGCACACACACACACACACACACACACACACACACACACACACACACACACACACACACACACACACACACACACACACACACACACACACACACACACACACACACACACACACACACACACACACACACACACACACACACACACAAACAAGTTTATCTTAATATTATACATATATTGACCCCCCCATATACACACACAATCATTCAACAACGTTGAGATAAGTTTATCTCGAAAGATAACCGAGTGCATCTTGGTTGATATCTCATGTCCAGTACAGATGCACCTGCCGGAATATAACTGTCGGAACGTTGAATGACAGTCTAGACTGATACTACAGTAGTTGATAAGGTTGCGGAAAGCACCCATGTTGGGACATAGCGCCCATAGCACTAACGCGGCAAATGTTGCAATTGATGACTCTATAACAGTGATCAAATGATGACATGCTGCGCCCTGACGACACATCAGCGTGCTACGGCATTCCACAATTGTCTGATTATATATATATATATATATATATATATATATATATATATATATATATATATATATATATATATGTGTGTGTGTGTGTGTGTATGTGTGCGTAACATTATTTATGAATTATATATATATATATATATATATATATATATATATATAATTCATAAATAATGTTACACACACACACACACACACACACACATATATATATATATATACATCTATATTATACAAACACAAATCACACACACACACACACACACACACACACACACACACACACACACACACACACACACACACACACACACATATATATATAAGTTCAGGTTCAAGGTCAAAAGCTGAATACAAATAAGCAAATAGAAGTAATTTTCAATAATGAATATATATATATATATATATATATATATTATAAAATACATACATACAATTATGTATATGTGAGTGAGTTGAGTGAGTGAGTGCGTGAGTGAATGACTGAGTAATTGAGTGAGTGAATGTGTCCGTGTTTGAGTTGGTTTATAGGCAGCATTGTGTATATGCATTAAAAAGTTCTGTCTTCTTGTTATTATATACTAATTGAGTAGCCTTTTAACAACATAAAAAACATATGCAATTCCACATGGGACATCCCATCCCATGTGCTTAGCTCCACCTACGGGACATAGCGCCTATCCCATGTGTTTTGCCCCACCTATGGGACATAGCGCCCATCCCATGTTCTTAGCTCCACCTACGGGACATAGCGCCCATCCCATGTGTTTTGCCCCACCTACGGGGCATAGCGCCCATCCCATGTGCTTAGCTCCACCTACGGGACATAGCGCCCATCCCATGTGCTTAGCTCCACCTACGGGACATAGCGCCCATCCCATGTGCTTAGCTCCACCTACGGGACAGCGCCCATCCCATGTTCTTAGCTCCACCTACGGGACATAGCGCCCATCCCATGTGCTTAGCTCCACCTACGGGACAGCGCCCATCCCATGTGCTTAGCTCCACCTACGGGGCATAGCGCCCATCCTATGTGCTTAGCTCCACCTACGGGACATAGCGCCCATCCCATGTGCTTAGCTCCACCTACGGGACATAGCGCCCATCCCATGTGCTTAGCTCCACCTACGGGACATAGCGCCCATCCCATGTGCTTAGCTCCACCTACGTGACATAGCGCCCATCCCATGTGTTTTGTCCCACCTACGGGACAAAGCGCCCAAATATGGTGCATGTATATTTATGATCACATTTCCAAAAAAAAAAATATTCGAAACATGCTATCTGTCAGAAACCAACATATTTAGTAACATATTGTAGACATGTATAGGTATATTGCATTAGTCAACATGTATGCCCTATTTATGGCCCTTAGCACTATGCCCAAGCAGCCCCACCCTACTCTATGGGTGGGGCAGTTGATGTCATTTTGTGAACTTTAATTGTGTCAAATTGTGGAGGTGGACCATGGATCATCACCACCTATCTGGCTGTAGATACACTCTCCCAGAATGACGAACAAACAGCGTTGGCGACAAGGTCCGACAATTGCAACGGTGCGACATTCTTGCATTGGGCATCCAACGCTGACACTCTACGGCCAATGTTGACGCTGTAAATACCGGCTTACAAACCGAACATTGCGCCTGTCCTTCGTACTCACCACTAATCCATATTTGCACTGTAGAGCTGTTTACATACACAGCGACAACACCACCTGTGCCACACCAGGAAGGCTGTTTGATAGAGTGTGTTGTGTCCGTTATTTTGTACTTTTAATATAATATTATCTTATATACATATATACGTTTAATTACTTTAATATTTTGTATATATTCTATATATTAACATGTTAACACTAGAGCGCTGAAAGAGAATATCCTCAACTGGTGGTGTAGTGAAACATATATTATGTGTTTTGATTTGTACATGTTTGTTAGTTGATATTCTTTCCTCAGGGGATTTTTCCCTATCTCAGAGAACTGTGTGGTGATCAACTCTCCAGATGTCATCAGAGTAAAGGAGGTAAACAAAAATGCAGCAATGCTGCTAATAGTTGTCCGTTCCACTCCCGGGTATGAGCTACTAGGTCAATAAAAGTGACGCAGATTTGTTTGAACAGGCACATTTGTCCATTAGATGTACTGGCGGGGGCGGCTGTGTATGACTGCGTGCCCCCTTCTGCTGATACTGATATGGGTTACCACCCTCCAACTGTAAGAGCAGGTCCGGTTGACTCGCGTCGTGTTTTAATATACTAAATATAACTTGCAATCTCGTCATATTGACGGAGAAAGACAGCGTTTATATGAATCGCGGCACGAATTAAGAAATGTTTGAAGCATTGATGTGGTTGAATACCAAAAAGGGGGTAAACAACAAATTGCAGGCAAAGGGGACCAATTAGTTGGATTGCACTGTCTACCTTAGCATCATGGTTATGGATAGGTTATCTTTAGAGGTGATAGTGAGGCGAACCATGCAAACTACAGCCAAGTGAATGGATGGGAGCCGCAACAAACAGGACTGTTATCAATCACGGTGACAGGTAGTGCTTTTGTTGCGCAGAAGGGACAGCCTGCCAAAACAAGTTCACTGTATTGAAGATCACTATTATTAAGTACCAACATTTACGTTAAGCTTCAAAATCGGGTCTAAGAGCTTTTAACAAAGTCAGTGACATCGTCCCCTGATGATCAAATTATAACAAGTGATATGAACGGTGATCAAATTATAACAAGTGATTATAATAAGTGATATGAACGGTGGAATTGTCTTTCCCATTCTGACACGGACCAGCAGGTCATGCATCACAGAGTGCACAAACACAAGGACTTTGTATGTCAGGCGACGTTGCAGCACAGAATTGACGTGGTTGTGATTTCACGTGCACCACACGAGTACAGGCTGCACAGTGTTGTGAACGTTTTGACACCTGTTTCAGTTTTAACAGTGCATTGTCTTTGTAACAGTTAGATGCAATAAAACAATTAAACATATATACAATAAACAAACTTGACCGGAAAAGCAGTTAGTTAATGAACCGCTTTATATGTGGAGTCAGATGGGCTGCTCACTCCCTGGGTGTCGAATAATAATCTTTTCACCAAAACAGATCAAACGATTAAGTTCTTTAATTATTGATAACCGTGAAATTATCAATAATCAGAGCCAATTTGGCCCTCTCATGGATCATTTTGGGAAGGTAAATTTGAATCACATACCTCTACCCCCGTGCATGAAACCAAGACCTTGCACGTCATGCACACCTCCTGACTGATAATTGTTTCCTGCAAATCTGTGTTGATTTTTTTGGAAGAGGTAGTTAAGCTGGGTTTTCTGATGATTTTAAAGAATCGGGAAATGCGTGCCAGAATGTATTTATTTATTATGAACAAAACGTTGTTGTGATGTAGAAGATGGTCTATAAACAGCCTGGTGATATTGTTAACGCAGCCACTTCACTAAAATGGCCACATGGATATGTGCTAATTAGTTAGATTGGCTGTCATTGGTAAAATATATTCACCTTGTCGCCAGCACCATGGATCTTGTCACGCTCTTGTCGCAGTGTGTCGTGTGACGCCTGTGTCATCATTAATAAAACGAAACGCTGCCGTCATCATATCGGAATCATGGTCACGTGGCAGTTTGAACTGATGACGTAGGCTACATACTATGAATAGACTATAGTCATGGTGTCATGTGCTTCATGGGTGTAAACAGAAACACATATACACACATCCACGCACACCGTAGGGGAAGGGCGGGTAAAGTGGGCCCCTCGTCCAAAATGGGTCCCCTCTGTCACAGCATTCCTCGTATGCAGTGTAACAACTTTTTGTTTTAGATACTTTTCTTAAAATAATTGATGTGCCTTACAAAAACCACCTTTTCATATATTATCAGGGTACATAACTATAAATGTGGTTCATGCAGCAATAGGCCATGGTTAATTGAATGAGCAATTTCGGTTTGAAATTAATAAACGCATTAATCCCAAAATGGCGTACAACCGATAATCTATGGTGGCGGCCAAACTGGGCCCCATGGGAATACAGTGCGACAAGCTACAGAGGGACGACCTGGATCGTTACAGGCAGCCCTTACAAGAAAGACGTCGAGGCCACGGTAAGACTGGTAACATGCTTACAACGAACCGGTTCAAGGAAGAGAGGGCACACAAAAGCTCAGAACATGTCAAAAAAGACATAGAAGGAAGAACTTGTCTGTGTTGTTCGGATTTATATTCAAACAACAGAAAATGCGAAAGCTGGATGTACTGCGGGGAGTATGGCCTGTGGACACACCGTGCATGTGCCGGGTATGAGCGTGGCGGGTTTACGTGCGAAAGTTGTGCCAACGATTAAGTGGCATCGCATAGCGTTGTGAAGGGGCCCACTTTGGCCTCCACAGTTTAGAAAATGAAACAATGGGTGTATTTTTAAAACTCGTCTAACGTATTACAGTTATTAAGATAGCGTAACTAGACTGAGCATGTACTTAGTCGATATACATAGCTAGGTAGTATAGCAAAATTCTACCATTTTTGTACTTACCCGCCCTTCCCCTACAACCACGCACATACACACGCCCGCACGCTCACACACACGTACACACGTACTACACACGTACACAACACACATTCACACACACACACACACACACACACACACACACACACACACACACACACACACACACACACACACACACACACACACACACACACACACACACACACACACACACACACACACACACACACACACACACACACACACACACACACACACACACACACACACACACATACGCCCTCACACATACACTCACCAACCCACTTACCCCCTCCCCACATACAAACACGCACACACATACACACTGACAAAATATAAAATGTGACTGCGCCCCAGAAAGACTCTTGCCCGAATTTGTGAAAATAGAAGTATTTTTATATTTAAAAAGTCGCTTTTCAAGACGTCCACAAGGAGTTTTTCTAACATATAACAGGATAGAAACGAGGAAATATGTACTTCCGGAGATGCGCATTAAGGAGCTATGGAGGATTATTATTTAGCAGCAGGATATTTCGTTTATAGTCTCGTTTCAAGGGGGACTGAAACGTCCGAACCACCGCCCAAACATAAGAACATATAATTTACAGTACTTGTCACAATACTTTGACATGCACAGCGTCACAGTATATTTTTAATATGTTTTCAAAGTGAACTACTTTTGTCACAGGGGGTTGCCATTGCGCTCCGGGACCGCCTGGGTGTATATCCGGCTTGATTGGCAGGATGTTTAAAATCGATGAAGCAGCCAGTCGATAGGCGACACAGCATACCTCTCATAAAAATGAAGGTCTTAGATAGGCAATTACTTTCTCGCCATCCGACTGCCGTTGTGAAATTGGTTTCAGCGCTCGCACAGTTCGAGTTGGGTATGCCCAAACAGGTGTTTCACAAAGGGCATGTCGAAAGGCTCGAAAAGTCTTTACTTCTCTTTGGTATCTGACCACGTAAAATATTGCTTTTCCGTCGTCATGGCCGTCAATGGGCTCGCAATGTGCGCAAACGATGGTATAAAGTGCCGATAATAGGGTGCTAAGCCTAAACATCGACGAACCTCTTTTGCCAGGTAGGCCGAGGCCAGTCTCGCGCTGCAGATACATTGATACATTGTGAGGATCTGTAGCAATCCAAAATAGGAGACCTGTTTGAAACAGCATACACTTCTTTGCTTTCATCGTCAAACCAGCAGCTCGAAATCTGTCCCACACCATAGTGAGACGGTGCAGTGTTTAATCTAAGGTCTTTCCATAGACGATGACATCGTCGAGATACACCAAACAACTTTTCTGATAAACCCTCTCAAAGCGAACTCCACCAAACGCTCAAATGTTGCGGGAGCATTTCAGAGCCCAAAAGCCATGACCTTCCGCTGGAATAGACCTAGCCGCGTACTGAATGCGGTCTTTTTTATATCGTTCGTCAGGTTCTACCTGCAAGTAGCCAGATGCCAAATGTAGGGCACAAAACCACTCAGAACCAGCTAAAGCGTCTAACGTATCTGAAATCAACGGACGAGGGTACGCATCTTTGCGGGTGACATTGTTTAATCGACGATAATCTACATAAAACCGGACTGAACCATCTTTCTTCTTAACATGGACTGCCCGACTACTCCATGAACAAGTGCTCGGCTCTATGGTATCCTTATCCAGAACTGAACCTCTCTAGCTACTATCTCTTATTGAGCCAACCGTGGGTGTCGAGGCCGTTGGGGGAGTGGGTAAGCATCGCCAGTATCGATCCTATGTTTTGTAAGACCAGTCGTACCCAACTGGGAACTAGTCTCAGCAAAAACGTCAGAATAACATCGGAGAGTGGCTTGGACTGTGGACTGTATCTCTCTGAAACAAATTTAGTTTTGATGAGAGTTCAGAAGATAATTTGTCTAGCGCTGGTGGTAACTCTCCTGTCCTGATTCAAAATACCCTTCACAAGACAAGTCCGCGTCCGATACATTGAAGACCTCAATTCGCGGCACCGACTGAAGCACACCAACTGAGCCACCTTTCCGAAGGAATGTCGACTGATCAGTGGGGTTTGTGTTTGGTGCTACTACAAATCTGGTATCTGTCATGACATTAGCACTTAGTAAAGCACTGCTGCCACCAGCATACTGCAGCTTATTGTCAGCTATTCGAGTGACAACTAGTTCTTCCATCGTTGGTGGAATTTCCACAGATTGCTCTAGGTGGTATAACAAAATGGCTACGCACAACACAATTGACATTCTACTAGTGTTATACTTCAACTCTTGCAACAACAAAGTTCATCAAACAATATTCCAATTAACTTAATCTGACAACATAGTAGACCTCTCTGCAATACGGGCATGTGGTATCACTGTCTTGAGATATCTAGGAGCAGTAGTAAGTCACCTACCAACTAGGGACATGTAAAGCAATCATAACGTATGTTGTGGCGTTCATATTGTTCTGTCACTCGACGTATGCAGCGCGTTCTTCCTCCAGCGGCTTGTTGATCTTCTTGTTGTTCCGTTCGAGCAAAATAATCCCCAATTCGCCATTCCGACACCGTCAAACGATGACTATGAGAAAGTCAAAACGAGACGCGAGACGCTGTCTGCCACCATATATTTCGTTCCGTTCACGTGGTTCCACATTAATAATCGTTAGGAGGCACCACTTACGTAATCCGGTTGTAAACTAGTCTCGCTTAACCGATTGTCGGTCGGCTGCAGGATTACTCTACTAAAACTGTACTAGTCCGAGCTCTAAAACTACTCGTTCGGGACTTATTTCGCAATCTGTATATGTATACTGTGTGTGTGTGTGTGTGTGTGTGTGTGTGTGTGTGTGTGTGTGTGTGCGTGCGTGCGTGCGTGTGTGCGAATCAGCTCGGCTGGAGCAGCGTCGCCTGCGGCTGAAGAGACTGATGCGGGGGATCGAGGTAGGCTCTACCAAAAAGGTCGCATCTGTGTGTGGTCTCCTTCTCCACCTCGTGCGGTCAGTTACAAGGTTCTCCCAGGATGCTGCATCAATGTCAAATGCCTTCATATCTCTCATGCACATGTCATTGTATAGCAGCAGTGGTCGGCCAGTGTTTCTCTTCCCCTGATGCCAGCTCTCCATAGAGGATATCTTTTGGGATGCGGCCATCGTTCACACACACACACACACACACACACACACACACACACACACACACACACACACACACACACACACACACACACACACACACACACACACACACACACACACACACACACACACACACACACACACACACACACACACACACACACACACACACACACACACACACACACACACACACACACACACACACACACACACACACACACACACACACACACACACACACACAAAAAACCCCACACACATATATATATATACATATATATATATATATATATATATATATATATATATATATAAGAGAGAGAGACACACAGAGAGAGAGAGAGAGAGAGAGAGAGAGAGAGAGAGAGAGAAGGAGAGAGAGAGAGAGAGAGAGAGAGAAACAGATGGACAGAGATAGAGAAATTGAGACAGACAGACATGCAGAGAAATAGAGATGGAAACAGAGAGAAAGGGGGAAGAAGGAGGTACAGAAAGATATAGAGAGGACTCGATCTGCTGGTCAAAACAAAACGTTTTCGTTTTATAATTTACTGGACCCATTGCGTGACAACAATAGAAGTCCTGTGTTACCACCAGAGATCAGTTGAATTAAGTAAAAAGTGCAGCATCCAGCAAACTGTCCGAGACACGTGTGTACATTATGACAAAGCAACGCCGCTGCGTTGCTTTCTTGGTCTTATCAGAGTAATCGGGCTGGGGATCTGGCAGACGTCGTTCACTGGGCCGATGGCGTGACAGAGCGACAGAAAGAAGAAGGTGGCGTACACCCAACTGAACACTATAACGAGCACGAGGAAGACGCCGAGCTTGCGGTAGGGGTCGACGGAGCAGTTGAGCACGGCGGCCCCGGCACAGAACGTCGTCCCGGCGCCCGCCGCCACGGACGACCCTACCCGCTCGATCGACTTCCGGGTCCGGTCGGCGGAAGTCGTCTCTCTCGACAGCTGGTAGACGACGCTGTAGTGGATGGTGAAGTCGATTGACATGCCGACTGCGAGCATGATGGTAATCGACTCAACGATGTTCAGCTTCCAGCCCATTAGGACGATGCTTGCCACGGTGCAAGCGATGGACAACACGATCGTGAGCATGGCGTAGATCGTGATGAGCACGTTCCGGACGGTGATGAGAAGCACGAGGAAGGACAGGACGACGGACAGGCCAACTGACGTCATCGTGCCGGTAACGAGTGAGTGTTGCAGGTCGTAGAACTCGAAGAAATGGTTGCCGCTGAAAAACCCACTGCGCAGACCGTCCGGGGCAGACTTCAGTTGCGTCTTCATGAAGCTCGACATAATGTCGTAGTTTGTGTGCATGTCCTCGTACGACAAGGAATAGCTAAGATTGGTGAGCACATCAAGACGGTACCCGAAAATGAAACTGTCATTGGACTTCTTGTTGTAAACCGGAGAACCAGTCCTGAATATGCGTACCCTCTGCGAAATGAAAGGCTTTATTAGCCTGTGCATTAGCCTCTGCTGATGTAACCATTCCACACAGGACGAGAGGAGATCCATTTCCGTACGCCCAGAGCATCTGGTAACGAAGCGGTCTCTTTTAGTGTACCATAGCGTCTTATTTGTAGAGGGCGTCATTCTGTATACCATACTGCATGCGAAGTTTACTACAAACAAGTACATGTCGTAGTTGGACACGATACACGATACGACCTGACTGCGACTCCCTTTAAATGGCGCCTTTTCTATACTGTTGCAAAACGTGCGTAACCAATCCACTGTTTCATTATGATCCACGTTAAAAATAGCGTCCCGAGAGAGAGATTTCGTTTTGTCATCCGGGTTGAGTCTGTTCCCGGGATCGGTTGCCTTGAATCCGAACAGAATGGTCACGACAATCCTTTGTTGCTTATTGGCATATGCGATTTCAGCCGGGAATCTATTTTTGAAATCTAGGTCCCATTTTTCGAGTAAGTTGTCTTTGTTGAACAACTGAAACTCCTGTGTAGTTGGTGGTTTCAGTGCTGGTCTGTAGAAGACAATTACCAATGCAGCCAGACCGATAGCCAGGCCGATTGCAATGCAGAACCGCCACGCACGTCTGATCACGATGGGTATCGCCGTATGGAAGACGTTCTTATAACGGGCCGCCATCCATGAGTACACTTCCTTAGGTATCCGGAAGATGGCACCGAACGTTGAAGCACTACACGGGCAGTAAGCACACGCTGAATATGCTTCGGAGACAACAACAATGGCCGGCATGATGGTCACCATCATGGCGAGGTTGGCCGCAATGGCGAGAGCAGCAAAGATGCCGAAGCACTGAATGGCTATGATGTTTGACACGACGTTGGCAAGAAAGGCCGCTGCTGTAGTGAAACTCGTGACAAAGATTGACATGATGGCGTGCGAGAACGTTGAAGACATACGTTGATCGCGACTCCACGTCGGATGTTCCGCTTTCATCCGCAGCCACGTGTCATAAAACACGAATACATCATCCGCGCCGATGGCGATGAGAATGAGCAATGCAAGGAGGTTGATGAATGGGAAGAACACCATCTGACCCACGTAGTGATAGAGGAAGTAGGCGAAACCGAAGCTTAGAAAAATATTGACTAGCGTGCCGATGACCAAGACGAACGAGAGCAAGTATATGAGAGTAAACAAAGCAATCAAAAGACCTGCGAGAACGAAATATATCAAATCGTGAAATAAATATTTCTCAAAAAGTACGTATTTGATAAAGTCATGTCTTTGGAAGCCGACTGTCACCAATCGGACAATACCGTTATCTATGGTCTGCTGCGACTCAATGTGGTCTTCGTAGAAAGTCCGGTCGACCGTTTGGTAAACGGCTCGACTGCTTTTCGCGTAATGAATGTAGACGATGGTGTATTTCAGGTCGTGCAACTTGTCGTAAAATCCCACGTCGGCGAAGTAATGCATGACGTTGTAGACGAAGTCAGCTTCGTAACAGCTGCCAGGCACGACGGCTTTCTGCGCCCGCGTTGCCGACGCGTTTCGCTTCAACTTGTCGCTCTTGTAGAAGGACACGCATTTGTCGAGCAGGTTCCTCGCGTATGAGACGTCGTTATCGTTGAGCTCTGAGCACGTCTTGTCCCGGAGCTCGGCGAGTCGGCTGGCTATAGACACGCCCGGACAGGCGGTGGGGATGTGTGGTAGAATCAACTCGTCGACGAAGTCACAGATGCCACGAAGCGACACAGTCGTCAGCAGGTTGCCGGATGTGGTCGACTCGAGCACCAGTTTCGTTGTCCAAACAAAGGCTGCAAAACGGAAATCATCGTAGGGAGACCGAGGCTAGTTGTAACATGGGTAAGTTGTAACATAGGGCTTCCAGACAAAACTGGTAATGCATATTAATCAGCAAGGCAACAGCATTATTCACCAATAGATTTGAGCATGCCGCATATAATATCAAGTGCATCCGCGAGACGCCATCTATTTACGCTATTTTAAAGAAAAAAAGATACTATTTTCGACTCCTTCTATACCTAAAACTTAAGGAAATGTGTATCCCTAATTCTTGGTTTTCTGCTTTATCTTACATAGATGTGGTTATGAGTATAGTGTTGTAAATCTTTCATAAACCATAAAACAGGGTTTGAAGTGAGTTTTTGGCAATCAGATGTGTTATGGGCGAGACGGTATCGGGGCAAGTTCTAACGTTCATCTCGGGGCAAATTATGACACGTCCCTACGATCTTTGTTGTCCTGGGTGACCTTTAAAATGACATTTAAATTCCAATTTGAGGATAGGATCGGCCATAATGAGCATCATACGAGTGGTTGATCCTGCATAGATAATAACTTGATGGGGACCTTGTTCAACTTCCCTTGATATACACGCAGGGCATAACATCCATCATTTTGGGGTGGGGGCGCAGTTTTAACGTTCATAATTTGATGGCATAATTTGATGGTGACCTTGTTTGACATTCCGAATCTGAATGGTGTAAGTCGTAAGACGCCAATAATAACTATCCATCCATGGTGGGGATTACTTTAAACCTAATGCACCACTTGATAGCGCCGTGGCGTAGACAGTATTTACAGGAGCACAACAGGTTTTTTATTTCTGAAGTTGTATCTTTAGCGTACCCTACCATTGATATTGTATAATGTTTACAGGGTGACACAATTTCAAACACCGATCACATGCCAGTGACACTGTTTGGCTATCGCTCCATCAACCTACAGCTCCGTGTCATATATCGTTGTGGGATATTAAATTACTCGTTCACATAGTTTGTAAATTCATCATAGAAATGAAGAAGATGCAGAAACATCGTAAGTTTATGACGTTCGCCGCTTTCTATAAAAATATATTCCTCCATCATTTCACCCTTAGCATAGCAGGTAACAGCTACACACCGCACCTCATTTTGACATGATATGCTTTCAAAATGTGAAAAGGCCATTTTGTAGCTAAATGAAATAGATGTGCCACCATTGTTATATCACGACCATTTTGATGACCCGCACGGTCTGACTCCGCAATTATTTGATATTGGATTAACGCTTGGTAATTCTACGACACGACTCGTTGGGATAAGAGATGTGGGCTTTCAAATGGTTTAACATGTGTGTGTGTGTGTGTGTGTGTGTGTGTGTGTGTGTGTGTGTGTGTGTGTGTGCCTGCGTGCGTGCGCGCGTGTATGCGTGCGTGCGTGTGTGCGTGCGTGCGTGCATGTGTGCGTGTGTGCGTGTCTGTATATGGGGGAGGGCATTTAAGCTCATAACGAAAAGCACATTTTTGGGGTATGTGTATTATTTGTGTCACCTGTGCGAATTGGAAAGCGACTATAGAGAGAGAGAGAGAGAGAGAGAGAGAGAGAGAGAGAGAGAGAGAGAGAGAGAGAGAGAGAGAGAGAGAGAGAGAGAGAGAGAGAGCGAGAGAGCGAGAGAGAGAGAGAAAGAGAGAGAGGAGAGAGAGAGAGAGAGAGAGAGAGAGAGCGAGAGAGAGAGAGAGCAGAGAGAGAGAGAGAGAGAGAGAGAGAGAGAGAGAGAGAGAGAGAGAGAGAGAGGAGAGGGAGAGGAGAGAGAGAGAGAGAGAGAGAGAGAGAGGGGGAAGAGAAATTGCACCAACTATGTAGTTTTCTCTGTCATTACACTTTGCACCAAAGCTAAACATGTATGTTACAAATTACCCCGTAGGCTGGTACAACTCGTCCCGTACTGGGATAAATTGTAACACTTTACGACACCTCATATAACTCATTACACAACAAATATGCAATAGGCCGGGCAAGTAATTAACTACTTATCTAGGGACCCTTTAGTATGAAAATGGTTTCGATCGGTTAAGAAACCCTCCCGCAATCTTGAAATGTGTTGTTTTAGTTACAACTAGCCCCTGTCTCCCTTATTGACGGAATTGTTATACAGACCATCCATGACTGTTAAAACTTGACAAGGATAACGCAACGAGGTCAAGTTTCTTTGAACAAGGCTTATTCTGTATTCTGTCTTGGAGTTTTATGTATAGTTTTTCACTGATTAATTATTTGCATACTAATAAATAAATACATACATATATGTGTGTGTGACTGTGCGTGCGTGCGTGCGTGCGTGCGTATGTAATTAAAGTTAATAAATAATTAAATAAATAATAATTAGATCCTATATAATTTAGTAAATAATAAAGTAAAATACATAAAAATGATAATTGGATACAATAACAAGAACACTAATATAAAACAAATATGTGTTTATAATGAAGTAACTAAATACAATTGTATATAATGTAGTATTAATAAATACATCGATATTTTCGTCAGATCCTACTCAGCCACTCAGGGCCCGTATTCTCGAATAAAATTACAACGTACGTAAGAATGTTCGTAAATATGGCGGATTCTTAGATAGCTGCGAAAATTCGTAAGGTCGTATTCCCGAAAGCTTCGCAGCTAAGAATTTCGTATCTTACGTACGGAAATCTCACGAGGTTTTGTTTCCGTTGCAACGGGCACGATCACTGATTTTTGGGATGTTTTGCTGTTTTAGTTCTGCTCACATGTTCTGGCACTGAATGAAAAAAGAACAACACGGATAATTACCCAAGGAAAACTGGTGATTAGTCAGTGTAGATGTGATACATAACACAATGAAGCTGAGCCACTGAGAAATTTTCGTGCACACAAAATAACGGGCATAATACAAGCGAAGCATTTGATCGGAAAATAAAGAAACAGAACGCACGTAAAGATACACTCGGCTGTCACAGTCTCAGAATGCCGAGTTGACAGTCAATCAATGGGACGTCAAGGTTTACAGTTGCAGTGATTATGAATTTGCTGCTACGCGAGGACTAACTATGTTAACAGTATACTGCCTACAGGTCAGTGTGAGTACAGTTATACAATAAAATGTTCGTACGTATGTAATGTCGGTTATTATGCAGACTAAGTCTAAGACTTAGTCTGCATAATAACCGACTGTGGTGTGGTGTTTAATACAGGTCTATGTGATGCGTCTAGTGCTGTAGTGTAGTGGGTAGTGTGTAGTTCTGCTTCATACTGTCGCTTTCAGCCAGATAGCTCCTTGGAGCGAAAAGGGACCCGAGTGCGTAAGTCTCCCCCGCTGGTACATAGCCTCTCCATAGACAAGACTCTAGCACAACTTCCTTGTAGTACACTGCGGATACTGGGCACCTTGCGGCCCCAGGCTAATGTGTTAGGGATCTCGGAGCAGATTGGAGCCCCAGAGGTGTTGTGTGCTGGGCCCACCAATGTGTGGACACGTCCCGACCTTCACCAATCCAATCCCCAACTATGGGTAAATAGTCAGCATTGGGCAGCAGCAATGCTTGTATCTAGTGTTGGCGGAGGAGTCAACTTATGTTGAACTGAGGTTTGAAGGCAACTTCTCTCCACTGCTGGGCAACCAGCTAGACTTCCAGTTGTCGTACATAGTGCTCCACTGGATTAAAGTCTCCCTGGTCCAGAGGGTGTCGATGTTGATGCGCGACAGCCTTGGCACCTAAAACATGAGCGCAAGCGAAGATGTAGGGCAAGTCCTATGGCGATGGGTTTAAAGCCACGATGGCAGGTTTGAGTAACTGGAAGCTGTTAGCAGAAGCTCTACACATAGGCGACTTGGGTATGATGGTCGTGTATTGTTGAAGAACAACAGCAATACAAGGCAGCAATCCAGGTGACCAGGCAGCCTTATCTAGGGATGCACTGCCTGTCCCAATCCGGGGACGCCGCTAGAAAAGGTGGGGTAAACAAAGCTTGTTCACTTTGACTCCTGATCAGCACACCGCGGCTGGTGGGACTCCAATACCAGCGGTGCGAAACAAATGAAGAAGAAGCTATCATTAGCCACATGGAATGTAAGAACCTTACTAGATATGAAGGATGCAGATAAGCCACAAATGCAAACAGCGCTAGTTGCCCGGGAACTTGATCGCTATAACATAGACATAGCCCTCCAAGAAACTCGTCTCGAAGGACAAGGTTCGTTACAAGAAAACAACTACCCTTTCTTCTGGATAGGGAAAGCGCCTGGTATAAGGAGAGAGACTGGAGTTGGTTTTGCGATTGCCAATAAGCTTGTTAAACAACTAACTATGCTACCAACTGGTATATCAGAACGTCTCATCACTCTCAGAATATCAATAATGAAAACCCACTATGCAACCATTATCAGTGCTTATGCACCAACTATGACGAATCCGGATCAAACAAAGGAAGAATTCTATGAACTACTGGGTCAAACGCTCCAAAAGATTCCACCTACAGATAAAGTAATCATACTTGGAGATTTCAATGCAAGAGTTGGAGATGATTTCACATCTTGGCCAATTGCCCTGGGGAAATTTGGAAGGGACATGTCAAACTCAAATGGTGAACAACTGCTTTCTATATGCACACAGTTCAACTTAGCGATCACAAACACCTTTTTTCAAAATGCCTGATCACTGGTACTACTCTTGGCAACATCCCCGTTCAAACCGCTGTCAGTTATTGGACTATGTAATAACACGAAGAGTAGACTTACGAAGTACACGTGCGATGCGGGGTGCTGACTGTTCTACTGATCACTACCTAATCCGATCGTTGTGCAACCTCCACATCAAGCCACCTCGAAGGAAATTCGGACCAACACCGGTGAAAAAACTAAATGTCAGTAAACTGGCAGATTCTGAGATGCAGAAAGTATTAATGGCGCATATGGAAACCAACATGATGAACCTTTCATACAATGGCACGAGTAATAATCAGTGGGAGACTCTTTGTGAGAAAGTGTACAAAACATCTGTTGACACTCTGGGGCACACAACCAGGAAACACCAGGATTGGCTTGATGAAAATGATGCTGAGATTTTATCACTGCTTGATGAAAGGTGTAGGACACATGATGCATTTTGTCCCAACAGACAAGAAACCGAAAACTGCGCTACATGCAAGCAAAATCTAAACCGCAAAAAAAGCTACGAGCAATTCAAAATGCCTGGTGGGACAAGAAAGCTGATGAACTACAACAGCTAGCTGATGGAAATTCTTCAAAAGGATTCTTCGCTGCAATCAAGCAGGTCTATGGTCCACAAAAAACTGCTGTCGCGCCGATCCGATTAGAGATGCGGAAGGTTCACAAATGCTCACAGAGAAACCAGCAATTGTGTCTAGGTGGAGGGAATATTTCAGCGACCTACTGAATTGCCCAACACCTGCTATAGAAGAAGCATTGGCATCACTAGATCAATACCCAGTCCAGGAAGACATGGCAAACACACCAACATTAGAGGAAATCTTAGCTGCCATCAAATCTATGAAATCAGGAAAAAAAACAGGACTAGATGGCATACCTGCTGAAATCAATAAATATGGAGGTGCAGCTCTTCATGCTCAATTGCTGAAATTCTACCACATTTGTTGGACAGCTAAAGAACTACCACAACAATTTAAAGATGCCTTGATAATTGCAATATACAAAAAAGGGTGACCGTAGTGACTGTGGAAACTATCGAGGCATTTCGCTACTCTCAACTGCGGGGAAAATTCAGGCACAAATCCTTCTGAAAAAACTACAGAACATTGCAGAGATGATCCTCCCAGAAATCCAAAGTGGATTTCGTCGCTCACGCTCTACAATCGACATGATATTCACCTTACGACAACTACAGGAAAAAGCAGTTGAACAACAGCAAAGCCTCTACATGGTCTTCATTGACATGTCGAAAGCTTTTGACACAGTGGACAGGTCAACCTTGTGGACTTTACTAAGGAGATATGGATGTCCCGAGACTTTTGTCAAGATAATTCAAGAATTCCACGATGGTATGGCTGGAGCAGTGTCTATCGGTGGATCAACTACTGATCCTTTTGAAATTAGCCATGGACAAAGCAAGGATTTGTCTTGGCACCTACCTTGTTCACTCTCTTTCTGGCAGCACTACTGTCTACACTGTCCGAACATCTTAGTACAGGAGTTTTCATCCGCACTAGATCCGATGGAAAATTGGCTAGACTAAAGGCAAGCACAAAAAATCGAGAACTCTGCATTCGTGAACTACTATTTGCAGATGATGCTGCTATCGTTGCCCATACACTAGAAGACACCAGAGAGATATGCAAGCAGTTTGAACAAGCTGCAACCATGTTTGGACTTACAATCAACACAAAGAAAACTGTGACGCTCTACCAACCACCACCCGGCCAAACGTCAATCGATCCACATGTTGAAATCTATGGCACGCCACTGAAAGCAGTTAAGAACTTCACATACCTGGGCAGCACTGCTGCATCTGACAACACCATTGATGTGGAAATTAACAACCGTATTCAAGCTGCCTCTGGAGCCTTTGGAGGACTGTGGAAGCGTGTGTGGTCACAACGTGGTATTTCAGTCTCCACAAAGTGCAAGGTGTACAAGGCAATTGTGCTTCCAACACTACTGTACTTAGCAGAGACATGCACTCTCTATCGTCGCCATTTTAGAAAACTCTCCAAAGTGCATCTCCGACATCTACGACAAATCCTGCAGATCTCATGGAAAGATCACATTCCAAATGTTGAAGTCTTGAGACGGGCTAATATGTCCAGCACAGAAGCCACTCTAACGGCTTCCCAACTCCGTTGGAATGGACATATCATCCGTATGAATGACAGCAGATTACCAAAGGCTGTATTCTATGGATAATTAACCGAAGGGAAACGTCTTCGTGGTACAAAGATGTAGTCAAACGACACCTAAAGGGTACACTCATCACCGTAGACCACTGGGAGACCCTTGCAAAAGATCGACAACAGTGGAGGCAGGCCATACACACAGGAAAAAGCCACATTGAAGAAAAGATACAACAAAAATACCAACACGATCACAATCTCCGCCATGGCCTTCCTGATCCTGAGGCCCCTGTCATCTTCTGTGTCAACTACGGGAGAGGGTTTAAATCTCAAATTGGACTATTCTCTCACCAACGAGCAAAGCACGTAACGGACGAACCCCTACACTGATGTCATCATCGGACACGATGGACAGCAAAGAGAGAAGTCTAAGACTAAGGCGACAAATCAACAAATGCGAGATTTCAATAATAAGACTAATCACTGAGTCAGTGATTCAGTGTACGTTAATCGCCAGGACTAGGCCCTAGGTGTCGCAATGACTGGAACAACCGTTCTAGGTACACAGGGAAAATTATGACATAGGTGTGCGTCATGGGGTTTCAACATGACCTTGTAAATTATGTTTTGGTATTTATTCAGTTTAATGCAAAATGTTCGCGTGAGTCAGATGGTGTTTTAATGTATGAAACTAATTGTCTAACATATTGGCGAAGCATAAAGATTATCTCAAAGATCAGTAGACTAGTCCATATATGTTATAATGACAAATAATAATATTACACAATTAAAATACACTGTCACTGTAAAAATATAATTACATAAGTACTTTCATGTACACCTTTGCATTGCATGCTATCAACGATAACATATTTTGTAAGCTTACAGAACACAGCCCAGCATAATCTACCAAATAACCAAGATGCCACACCCAGGCTGAAAACTGGTATGAATAACCGGTGAGTTACAATATGTTGTCATTGTGTGATGGTATGAGCATCTTGGCACATACCCATAATTCGACAAATCACCTAACCCACACCATCTTACTTATTTATTAGTGCAGTACCGATATATAATCAAACATCATAATGCCTTGTGTTAATACATGTACTCTTTTGTCACCATGCTGCTTACAACTCAGTTTACATATTGACATAATATTGGCATAACAATAAAGAAAATTGTTTCTTAGAAATAATTACTAAGGAGTGACCATCTAAAGCATCTGAACATTTTCTTTACCCAAAATGTAAGCATACAAGCTATTATATGTTGCACCTGTTTACAACTTTAATATTGCATACCATACACAGTTTTCATATGTATGTAATGTATTACTGTAGTATGATTTAACTTACTTTGTAGCATAATTGTCGATAATGAGTACGACATTTCGACCTGTCAGCTACGGGCCTTGTTCACGTACTGGTGTCACGTGTGTTGGCGCAGATAACCAAGTTGTTGGCCGAAATCTGAGCCAACACACGTGACACCAGTACGTGAACAAGGCCCGTAGCTGACGGGTCAAAATTTCATACTCATCATCGACAATTATGCTCCAAAGTAAGTTAAATCATACTACAATAAACCATTCTTGGAGCCATGAACAACATATTCAATTATGTAATATATTGTCTGTATTTGCCTCTGAGCTTGATTTATGAAAATATGTTACCTTATTCTTATGGTATAAATTACTCATAAAGTTCTACTACCGTTCGTGAGGTAGTTAGTATCTATCTAGGCCAAATCTCATCAATTAGTATAATTATGTATCTTAAAACATCACTGCATTGTATGCGTAAACAATATGATAGTTTTTCAGCTATAATATAATTAAAATAAATTACTAGTGTGGCTTGTATTGATTAACAAGTTAAATATAAATTACTTATGATGTGTTATATCAATCACATAATATGTATATTTTCAGAGAGACAATGGATGCATTTTTAAATATGCAGATTACAACTGAACTTGCTGGAGCACCAAGATGACAGTTTATCTACAGACCTTTCTGAAGTTGTCAACAGTTCTACTAATACTAACAATGCAACATGGGGTTGTGCAGCAATGACATCAACATTTTATTACATCCACTTGGTTTTCCATTGCCTGCAATGCTACATGTGGATATGGCACATTTCTTCCCAGTGCAATGTTTTTGGAAATACACTGACACCTGAACATGCTATGAACACTAGAAATATACATGTATATTGAATTAGTGTGAATAGGAATACTATATTGATTTAGTCTGTCTATTCCTATTAGTGGTGTTTTTTGTTTTCTGATAACAGGGAATTATTATAATATTATAGTGTTCTTTATATCCATAATTTTTTTATAAAATGTTAATAATGGTACTTTTTAATAGGAAAACAGATAAGGACATCTAGGATGCACAAAAATCATACGTAAAGGTATACAGATATCTTACATGGAATTCTAAGAATCTACTGGTAGGTACTGAATGATACTGAATGGTATTCAATGGTAGTCAGTGGTATACAATTGGCTTTTTTGTAAGGGACCTTCAAATGAATAATTGCACATGCTCATTTTGTTGACACAAAAGTAGGTGTACTTGCATAACTACAGCACTGTCATTGTTTGACAAATTATATTTTAATAAAATATGCAATCAATAAAACGTGTTGGTATACTATTTGTGTACTCTAACTGTGCTGGTAGTACTAAACTTGTAGTACTAAACTTGCCCACATAAATAATAACTCTATCGAGCACGCTGTCTGCAAATAACGCGGCGAAATACTAATCGGTCCCGCGTAATGGCTGGTCCCGGTTAATTATCTTTTATTGTGGCTTTGCGTTGACGCAATGCCAATGAATCTATGCGGAATCTGCTTTCAAAGACGATATTTATGCAATTACAACGCCCAATAAAATGGACACACACACATAAATGTCAATGAAGCATACACTATTTATTAAATATATGTTGGCGATGTTGTAATACAATAATAACTGAGAAATGTATGTCTGAAGACTGAATGAACTTACGAAAAGGTTACGGGACCTATCTCGATTTCGTAAGTTACGGTGAAAAATGCGCCATATTTACTAATATTCTTATCGTAACTGTTTCGAGAATAGCATTTACGAAAATTCCTAACTTACGAAATGTCGACGCCATATATTTACAAATATTCTTATCGTAACTGTTTCGAGAATAGCATTTACGAAAAATCGTAACTTACGGTAGTTTCGACGAATAAAGTGGCGCTAAGAAATTCGTAAGTCGTTCGAAAATACCGGCCCACTTGCAGGCCTGTGTCTCCCTCGCTTTGTGTGTTTATATTGCACCACGTGTTTGTTTATCACAGGCCAATGACCACGAGAAAGGAACTCGGAGAGCGACAGGCGATTGGACCTCAACACCAGGGATGAGATACAGCCAGACCGTCCCCCAAATTAGCGTATTAACGCACGCACGCACGCACACAAGCACGCACGCACGCACGCACGCACGCACATATATTGATTCTGCAATATATTGATTCAGAAATACAGATTTGATCACCCGCGCAATACATACTCGAACCTTATTGGAAACAATGTACGTGTTTGCCAAATATCTCAAAACCCTACTGCACTACTTTTCGCTGTCACTTACGGTCTCTTCTTATTGTATACTTTGAACATAAGGATGCTTTGTCATAGACTTTACGTGTCCTGCGCAGTCCGTTTCCGGTTCCGGTTCCGGACCTCTTCTTCCTGACGACTCTGGCAATGGGTGGGACCAGGGTGTACTCTTCCAGCACATCGTTGACCGTCTTGCGTGCCTTGTAGATCGGTGTTCCGCGAGTGGTAAAACCCTTGAACGGAAATAATTAACCTTTAGCTTTATCATTACACCACACAGAGATTGAAAGAGGAGGTGTACGCAGCAGAGATTCAACATTTGCTTTAAAACATCTGAATGTGGGGAACATATGAAGTGGCACGCATGTCATTGCACTCTAACTCGAGCGACACAGGAAGAGAATAATTACATTTAGCAGAGAATAACTGAGATGTGAAATGTGATGTTTTTTTATCCGATTTTTGGTTCATTTTTAATTAGTAAATGATTTACCTCTCAAAAACTTTTTTCGGCTGTCTCTCGCAGCCGTTTTTAGCGGACTGAATTTCACTGTCGTGCCACATGACTTACATTATGTGACACAAGCTGCAGCGTGACCGGCGGGAGTTCCTGGCCAATGTCTCTGTTTAAAGACGGCTTCCCTTCTGTATATTGATGGCCTTTTTATTTTTCTGCTGTGCCAGTTCTCTTCAAGGTATAGGATGGTTATCTCCCTTATTGAACACTGGTGGCCTGTGTTCAAAATTCGTGTGCCCAATGGTCTCGCTCTTTCCCCTATACAGTGTTGGTTGCAGTCCGGGCATTGGATGTCATATATCACCCCACACGTTGCCGCTTTGTCTGTATTGCCTTTCCGGTGCACCGGCAGGGACCTCAGAGTGTTGATAGCTTTGTGGTACACTGGTATGTTACAGGATTTCAAAATCCTTGCTAACTGTTCAGACGGCTTACTAATGTATGGCAAACCGATGGCATGTTGTTGTCTTCTGTTGGTTTATCTGTTGTTTACGTTCTCTTTATTTCTCCTTGGTTGCATGGTGTTGAAAATCAAAGGTTTGTAGTCGTTTATATTCAGGACCTTTTGGTGTGTTACACCTCTTTGGTCTTATCCTCCTTCTCTGATATCAAACTTTCTGCTCTTTGCAAGAGTGTCCCGACCACACAGCGTTTGTTCATCTTTGTTGACTCATCGTCCTTCAGACATATACATGTGTCTAGTAAAGCTAGCTTCTTGTTCTGTTCCGCTTCTACTGTGAACGTGTTGTCGTCTGTATAGTTCATATGTTGTGTGAACTGTTCTACTTCACTCTCTTGTAGCACTCTAACAACCACATGTATGGGGGTGAGCTGCTTCCTTGATGGCTCTTTCTTCAAAGTGTACACATTTGCCACTATTGGAGACACCGGTGTACCCATGGTTGCTCCCTTCTTCTGCTTGTAGAACACTCCATTGTAACTAAAATATGTGGTGTTCAAACACATTTCTAACAGAGTGGTGATCTAGTCTACTGATAATTTGCATCTCAGTGTTTCATCCTGGCTTAGACTTTCCTTTATCAGTGATACCGTCTCTGTCACTGGGATACTAGTGCTGTCACATAAAATGATACAATTTTCTTCCCTGGTGGTATTTCCAACTATTCGATTTTCTTTATAAATTGTGTGCTATTTTTCACAAAATGTTCAGTTCTTCCAGACAGTGGGCTTAGAACCGTGGCTAAGTACTTGGCTGTCTTGTATGTTATACTGCCTGTACTTTAAAATATCGGTCTTACTGGTATATTGTCCTTGTGGATCTTCGGCAATCCATAGAATTTTGGCATTGCTTCTGATGTAGGGTAGATCTTAATGTATCTGATAAGTTTTTGTCCTGTTCTCCTCTTTCATCGTGTTGACTAGTTTGCTTTTGTAGACTCCGGTGGAATCCCTTTTCTCATAGGTGGTGACATCCGCTAATAGGCCTGCTATGTTGTTGTCGTATTCTGTAAGCGTTCTTGATCACCGTTGCCATCCCATTGTCAGCAGGTAGGATTTTTATTACTCTGTCCTTCCTTAGGTTTCGAAGTGCTTTTCTCTCTTCCAGTGATATATAAAATTTTGATCTGTTATATTTGCATGGATCTATGTTTAGTCACAACGTCGGTTACCTATATATATATATATATATATATATATATATATATATATATATATTATATATATATATTTATATTATATGTTTATATATATATATATATAAGCAT
>JAODUO010000059.1:25000-110000 GCA_025642075.2 Ridgeia piscesae | reverse complement strand
TATATATATATATATATGTATATATATATATATATATATATGTATATATATATATACACATATATATAACATTTTATACCAACACACATATACATATATATATATATATATATATATATATATATTTTCTGTATACATTTGTGTGTACAATATATGTACAAACATATAATTAAATATATATATATATATAATTACATATCAGACATGGGGTCAAATACATTTAAATGTATTTAAATACAAATACTTTTGAGGGATTCAAATACAAATACTTTTAAATGCAAATGTATTTAAATACAAATACATTGAAACATATTTCAAATACTTTTCGAATACTTTTCATTTTCAGGATACATTACTATATAGGTAAAAGAAACAAAACGATATATCAAACAGTTCGAGACATCTTCTTTATTGCCATTGTCTAAGTTGTGTAACTTAACTTAACCTGAATAATTAACAGTTCTGCAGTCATAAAATTTTGTTTACACATGTAATATTAATAAGTAATAATTTCTCTACAAAACAGTTATTGGCTAACTTCACAATTATATATATATATATATATATATATATATATATATATATATATATACACACACACATTTATTATATATAATTTAATGTTTGTTATTCAATATTTAAATATTGTAAAATAATATTCCACCTTTATACTTCCTAAAATTGTCATTTATATCACCCGGGATGGGAATTGGCAAGCTAGTGCCGATAAGTGCTAATCTGTGTAATTAAGGTCTTAGTCCCTGTCACTAATATCACATTGGCTAATTTAGCTTAGCAGTAACTTACGCGAACATAGTGAAGGAAAGATTGAAAAAATATTTGAAAAGTATTTGAAATATCAAATACTTTAGGAAAGTATTTAAATACAAATACAAATACTTTCAATTCCTAAATGTCAAATACAAATACTTTAAAAAAAGTATTTAAATACTTTCAAATACAAATGTATTTGACCCCATATCTGATATATATATATATATATATATATATATATATATATATATATATACATACAAATGTATATACAACAAAAAACACTCATGTGGCCCTCTCTCCACTTCGTCGTTCAACATTAAATAAGTCCTGTTTCATAACATTTGCATAGATAAATTGATAGTCCAACGATTATTTACCGTTGCGAAGATGATTAGAGTGCCATCGATTTAACTGGTGTGTGTCAAAAGTTATATCGAATGATACACTTAGTGTTTTATTTAATCGTGTTATTGAATCATGATTAATGGGCTACGACAACAACAAAATAATAACGACAATAGAAACAATAGCAATACGTGGTAATAGGTTTTGTAATTGTTTGGTCAACGTTGAATGTTTGTCACATTCTAACATTTTGTGAATGTTTAAACAATATACCTAGAAGGAGGACATCGGCGGTGGTCAGACATGGAGAGGGATGGACTCCGCCATGCGACATCCGCCCAAGATACGCCACATGATGATGACAACCATTACTCAACCCATACCGGATCGGCCGTCGCCCGGGTTACAAAGGGCCGCGCCTTCCGCTGTATACCAGGGCGGAGGTGGACAGTGTGCGACTGATATACCGAACAACAAGTGTTACGAGCAACATCATTTTGGGCACATGGAACGTAAGAACACTGAGAGAAGCAGGCAAGCTAGATGAACTCACCCATGAGATGAACAGATACCGCTGGAACATCCTAGGACTCTGTGAAGTACGGTGGAAAAGCATCGGAGAAACATCCACCCAGGAAGGACACAAACTGTACTTCAGTGGTCGAGACGACAAACATGAACAATGAGTCGGATTCCTCATTCACAAAAACACTGTGAACTGCGTCATGGGTTGTCGGCCAATTTCCAGCCGACTTATGACCATCCGCCTGAGGGCAACGCCATTCAACATCACCATCATACAGGCGTAGAAGACTTCTACGAACAACTGCAGGAAGTCCTTGACCAAACTCCAAAGAAAGATATCCTAGTGGTGCAAGACGACTGGAACGCCAAGATAGGAGAAGATGCTTACGAGAACCATGTGGAAGATACTGCAACACCAAATCAAATGAAAGAGGTCTAAGGCTCCTGGAATTTGCCAGCTACAAAGACCTTACGCTGGCGAACACCTTTGGCCCACACAAAGCATCCAGAAGAGCCACGTGGCACAGCCCAAACGGAAAGTACCACAACCAGATAGACTACATCATGGTAAGGAAGCACTTCCGGTCCAGTGTGAACAAGACACGGAGCTTTCCTGGAGCCGACATTGGAAGCGACCATGAACTCGTCATGATGAACTTCAAGCTACAGCTGAAGAGGGTGAAGAAACTCGGCCACGCCAGGATCAAATTTGATCTTGAGAAGCTGAAGGACCCCGAAATAGCAGAAGCCTTCCACGCAATGATAGGAGGAAAATTTGCAGCGCTCACCATTCTGGATGCTGACGGTACAGGCATGGACACGTTGATCAACACCTTCAACACAGCAGTGACCAACACCGCCAGTGAGATCCTTGGCAAACATCGCCCAGTCAAGAAGCCCTGGGTCACAGCTGACTTACTTGATATGTGCGACAAACGAAGGGAGTTGAAGAAGAAGAAGAAGAAGAAGAAGAAAGACACGGAAGGAGTAAGGCTGGGCACCCAACCAAGAAATCAAGAAAGGCATGAAAAAGGCAAAGATGAACTGGATTGAAGAGCAGTGTCAGGTCATCGCAGATAGCATGAAGAAGAATAACAGCAAGAAAACTTACCAGCTGGTGAAAGACCTGACCAGCACAAAGCAAGGGCGAATCACCACCATACAGGACAAGGATGGAAAATGTCTGACTGAAGAACAAGACACCCTAAAGAGTTGGTCCGAGTACTGCTCCGAGCTGTACAACTACAGAGCCACAGGAGACCCAGAAGTACTGAACGTCCCCCCAGCAACCGAAAACGACAACTACCCCATCCTTCACGAAGAAGTGGAAGCAGCGGCGAAATCGCTCAAGAAGGTAAGTCAGCAGGAGCAGACAACGTCTCAGCGGAGCTGGTGCAGGCAGGGGGAGAAGCCATGATAAGTGCCCTACTAACTATCTGCAACAAGATCTGGCAGACAGCAGGAGTGGCCCACGCCGTGGACCCAATCTCTCATCATCACCCTCCCCAAGAAAGGCAACCCACAGCTATGCCAGAACTATCGTACCATCAGCCTCATCAACCACCCGAGCAAAGTTATGCTGAAAATCTTGCGGAACCGACTGAAGCCGCAAGCGGAAACGATCATCGCTGAGGAACAAGCAGGCTTCAGACCAGGACGCAGCACAACAGAGCAGAGCGTCAACATTAACGCTAACCTGATCAGAATGATACAGAACCTCTATGAGAAGGCCACCAGCGCAGTCTACCTTAACAATAGCATAGGGGACTGGTTCAGAACCACCGTCGGAGTAAGACAAGGCTGTGTGCTCTCCCCCACCGTCTTCAACATCTTCTTGAAGGGAATTATGACTGACGCACTGAATGACCATGAAGGGACAGTCAGCATTGGTGGTAGAAATATTACAAACTTGCGTTTTGCCGACGACATAGATTGCCTGGCAGGAAGGGAAGAGGAGCTAGCTGACTTGGTGGAGCGCCTTGACAAGACGTCTACAGCCTTCGGCATGCAGATCAATGCAGAAAAGACCAAACTGACGACCAACAACACCAATGGCTTCAGCACTGACACCAGGGTCAACGGCGAGAAACTCGATTGCGTCAACAGGTTCAAATATCTGGGAGCAATCATCGCAGATGAAGGATCTCCCAGGCCAGAGCAGCACTCGCCAAACTCAAGACCATTTGGAATGACAGGAATATAGCGCTCAGCTCAAAGATCAGACTGATGCGCTCCCTAGTCATGTCCATATTCCTGTATGCCTGTGAGTCTTGGACACTAACAGCAGACACAGAGAGAAGGATACAGGCCATGGAGATGAAATGCCTCAGAAAGCTCCTCGGCAACACCTACAAAGACCACATCTCAAACGAAGAGGTGCGAAATAGAACTCGGCAAGCCATTGGGCCCCACGAAGACCTCTTGACCACAGTAAAACGACGCAAACTGAAATGGTACGGCCACATAACAAGATCTTCAGGGCTTGCCAAGACAATCCTGCAGGGCACAGTGCAAGGAGGGCGAAGACGAGGCAAACAGAAAAAGAGATGGGAGGACAACATCCCGGAATAGACGGGCATGACGCTGGATGCCGCCATGAGGGAGACTGAGAGGCGAGAGGAATGGAGGGAGCTGGTTGCCAGGTCATCTGGGGCGCCCCAACGGTCCACTAAGACTACGGGATAGGTGTAAGGTAAATAAACAATATTGTATAATTTATAACATAAAATACCATATTTCCGGCAAGACATATATTACAGCGTCACGCCGGTAGAGTATTTTGCGAGAATGTATGTCTTTCTTCAGAACTCAAGCGGAAATCGTTGGCTTGTGTACTGACCGACTTGCATGGTTGTACTAATTTTGATTTAATAAGTGTTTTGGCTAATCGTAATTGGATTCGAGTGTCGTATTTCTAAATGACAAACTTACCAATTTGGCGTTGGTGGTTCCTCTTCTGTCGGTATCGGACTGGAAGCAATTTCGCCATTTTCGTTACACTGATAGTTGTTGGCTTTGCTACGAGCATCGTCATTTTCGGAACTGTACAATACAGCGCCGTTTTCCTGGTGTGATGGCACTGCAGATAAAACGTCATAATCACTTGTATCCACAATGCTGTTTTCGTCTGGTTGTGCCATGACCTTTGGCGTGTATATAAACATGATACTCGTGCCTTGGTGTATTGTAGAAGCGTCTAAATGTTTACCGGAATGCGCGGTTATGTTGTGTTTTCTCTTCGAAGTGAGAAGATCAACCCTAAGTTATTGATCTTGCGTTGGCCTAAAACATTGGCCTACACACGTATTTACGTTTCTCTAGAAACGGTCATACGTAATAGATTGAAACTGGCGTTAATGTGTACACAAGCAGAGCCTTTCGTGAAAAAAATACCTCACAGAACCCAGCCGTAAATGATTATGGTAATCTTTATTAGCTGAACTTAAAATCATGTGTTGTGAACAATCATTATATCGCGGGTCATGTATAAAACATAATAGCTCAATGTGTGTATGTGTGTGCGTGTGCGTGTGCGTGTGCGTGTGTAGACTTAGCTTTCAACGTTCTCTGTCTGAATTGACATATATCGGTGTCATTTTTCCATTTGTTAACTTTGTCTTCGACTTGTTCTTCTTCAGAACCTGTTTTTCACTTTCATCAGCTAATTCTTGTAGCATTTGTTGTAGTTCATGTGGTGTATTAGCACATATAGGTATGTCGTTTGCGAAACGAAGATGACTGAGATATTCGCAGTCTATCCTGAAATACATGGTTTTCCAAGTCAGTTGATTGTATAGCTGTCATCGCGCTGTTGGTGTAAATATCTTGCAGGAGTTCGATGTACACATCTTCTATCATCTGTTCTTGAAGCGAGGTCTCACCATCTGATCATTTTTCTTCTTTGCGATATGGTATCTTCTTATGCTTTCAATGTCTCGATGTATATGTGGTCGTTGCCTGTTGATGTATCATTCTTCATATCTCGTAGTGCTGCTTCCACCTCCCATGATCTTATATCGCTGGTATATCTTTTGGGTCAGTGTAGATTATGGTACTCTATTCACTTATGGGGAGCGGTGGTCGCGCGGTAGAGCGCCGGACTGTCAATCGAGGGGACGGTGGTTCAATCCCACCTACCGCCGTTTCGAAACTTAGGCAATTTCTTCACTCCACATTTGCCTGTGTCTTTCGGAAGAGACACTAAAAGCCGGTGGTCCCTTCTGTCTGGTGTCTATGCCAGGGGAAGTAAAAGATCCCACACAGGGGGTAAATGTGTAACCTGTAGTGGAATCACAAATTCTACAGAAGAACAATTCCTGCGTTAGCCCAAGTTTGGGCTGTTTGGAGGTAATCACCTAAGAACTAAGAACCTAAGAACTGCCGTATAGCTCGATGTAGAATTCCTCTATTCCTTCTCTGATCTTATCTTGATCATGAATTCCTCTACCCTGTCTGTCTTAGCCTAGTTTCTGCGTTCTTCTGACTTTCCTCAGGCTCTTTGATGGGGGGCTTTCTTCTGAAAGATGGTATTCATGATTTTGTACTTTCTTGATGTTGATCAATCTATCAATGTGTCGCGTCTTTCGTTTCTCATTTCGAATCCAATTTTGCCCGTTGCCATTTCCATAGTGTTTATTCTTTCCCTGTTTGAGCATTTAAGTCTCCCATCACTATCGTGTAGTGGTTTGGTTTCCCTAGTCTCATCAACGTCGTTGTAGAAACTATTGATGTATTCTTCTGAGTATGATGTTACTGGTGCATATACTTGCACTATCATCCGTTTGTAGCGCTTAGTTACACACAGAGCAAGTTCTGCTACTCTGAGGCTGATGCTCTTTACCCTTTTTCCACTTCCTCTTAATGAGAACGCTTACTCATGCTTGGTCGTTGTTTGCCTTACAGTAGCATAGTAAGGTAGCGACTTTGTAAAGTGGTGAAACATTCCTCTCGTCGTCTCACTTCTCCAATTCCAATTACATCCCATACTAACCTGGTTTCCCAGGTTGTAGGTCGCTATAATTAGTCTACTTACACTCTTTCGGCGGCTCTTTTTGACCCACATATGCTTAACACCTCCTACACGTAGCCCTAGTTGACCACAGTCGCCATCTTGGTCACAGACTGTTTCGGTGCGCTGGGGATTGGGGGTCTTGGTTTTGTAGTGTTTTGCATGCTCGTTTAGTTGACATACCGTTCCACGCTGGGCAGTGAGGGTTGGAATGGGCAGGCGATATAGGGTAAACGAAATTGCCCAAGTTTAGTTACGGTGGCCACCGCGCTCTCTCTCTCTCTCTCTATATATATATAATATTATTTGTATATATATATATATATATATAATTTAGGCTATATGACATACAAGTGATGGTGGTGAACTCATTACCAAAATGCTCCATCATCACGAGTTTCCATCGTCAAGATATCTCCTGCATTGAACGTAGACACACATGCGCCAGGTTCCACTGATCGGTCTTATTCCTCATGATACACATATTGTGCGTATGTTTCTCTTATTATACCTTTTCTTTCCGGAAATTTCAAATGTTCATTTTGGTGGGCAATAGATATATGTTTCACTAAAAAGGTATGTATTGAGCTGATTTGTATTAGCGGTGATACGTGTCTGCTTGTTACGTCACAGTTATAATTTAAAATAAAATGACTTTCACACATAATTACTTAATGCAAGAAATTCCTAAAGCGAACCATGAATGCCAATGTTATGAACGATACTTGTAGTTATACTATGCACTATTCGTACCGTGTGACTATGTGTTTCAAATCATTTAAATTATGACTGAATACTCTTATCTCATGAACAAATAAAAATCTTATGAACAGGACTAAATTAAAATATAATTTCATAGAAGTTTCCGTTAGTTGTCCACCGAGATGTCAACTTTGGCATTTACCTGGCCTTCAGCATCTGTTCTTTACCTTCAACTATACATACACACACACACACACACACACACACACACACACACACACACACACACACACACACACACACACACACACACACACACACACACACACACACACACACACACACACACACACACACACACACACACACACACACACACACACACACACACACACACACACACACACACACACACACACACACACACACACACACACACTAGTATAGTATAGTATAGTATAGTATAGTATAGTATAGTATAGTATAGTATAGTATAGTATAGTATAGTATAGTATAGTATAGTATAGTATAGTATAGTATAGTATAGTATAGCATAGTATTGTAGGCTCCTTCGGTCATGGCTGACCATGGGTGAAGCATCCTGACTATTCTGACGGTTTGGAGCAGCGTCGCCTGTGGCTGAAGAGAGCGATGCGGGAGAGGCAGGCTCTACCATAAAGGTCGCATCTGTGTGTGGTCTCTGGTCTGTTGGAATTGTTGCGCTCCTATCTGAGTATCCGCTTGTCTTCTGCTGCGTTCATCAGCTTCTCTTCCCCTGTCTTGAGGTGTTGATTCAAGGTACTTCTCCACCTCGTACGGTCAGCTGCAAGGTCCTCCCAGAAAGCTGCATCGATTTCGAGCGCCTTCATGTCTCTCATGCACGTCCTTATATCGCAGCCGTGGTCGGAGAGAGAGAGAGAGAGAGAGAGAGAGAGAGAGAGAGAGAGAGAGAGAGAGAGAGAGAGAGAGAGAGAGAGAGAGAGGAGAGGAGAGGAGAGAGAGGAGAGAGAGGAGAGAGAGAGAAAGAGAGAGCGAAAGAGAGAGAGAGAGGAGAGAGAGAGATGAGAGAGTCGTGCTCTTGGCTCTTCGCTGGGAGCCACAATTAGATACCAGCTTCACAGCATTTCTTCCATCTTCCGAACTGTACTTGCTGCACTGGCTGGAGTTGCAGAAGGAGCAGAACAGTCCACTGAAGTGGTCAATGGCTCTGAAGAGTTCTTGTGCACACCATTATGTCCTGGATGGCTCTACATTACCCATGTGAAAAAGGTCTGGTGGTACTTTTCAAATCACTGAGACATAAACAAGGATTCAACAAACTCCCACGTACCCATGGTGCATGGTTGGAACATACATGTTTGATCACGGGATGTAGTCTTATACCCAATCATCCCAAAATCTCTGGAGCCTGGATAGCACCAGCATGGTGGCCGATTGCTGTCAGTGCAAACCAAGGAAACACCAGCTCCATAATTCAGGACAGGTTCAGTTTTAAAGCTGACGCAATGCAGCTGTGCATTAAAAACTCTTTCTAATGTTGGTGCATGTCCATGATCATCAAGTGTGGCTACATGACAGGTTGCATAAGGCATCCTGGGGAAAAGTAGTGATATTGCTTTCAGAATCTGAGCCATCTTTCGATTCCATCTACTTTGCAGTTACACTCAACGACAGCAAGAGTTCCTTTGTCCCTTGTCACCCTAGTGCTTATCGTAAGACTGTCAAATGAAAAGGTTTTATGAAAGTTTCCAGAAGACAGGTGAAAGTTTGTGGAAGACAGTTTTCATGCATAAAAGCCAACATGCGCTTCACAATGCCGTGCAATTGCAGTAGATGTTGGATGAGGTGAGGTGGGGGTGGATTAACATTTTGGGAGTTTTCAATATGCTATGGCATAACTTTGAAATCAATAAACCAATGTTTGAATTGGCCAACACTGTCCGTTTTACAGAATATCTAAGAACCATCTTTAAATCGTTGCCTCCAAACATCTATATTTCTACATCGGTTTCAAGGTTCGACAATACGTAGATCATAAGACATATGGATAACAGGCTCTCTAAAGTCAATGCAGGTTAAAAGTAATACAATTTAAATAGTAATATCTGAAAACCTTACATCTTGGCATCAATGTCTTAGCTCTAGTTTACGTAATTCTTAAGATAGTATGGGTAAATGACTGAGCCGGACGCCATCTTTAAAAATGGCGAATATATGAATGTTAATGAAGGTAAAATGTACTTTGGTGTATATTGCCATCCACCAAGCTATCCAATGTCATCAACATTACTGCTCAATGTGATGAATGTTTTGAGATATTGTGATGTTTGTAATGACGACCGCCATCTTCTAAAATGGCGGACGCGAAATCCTGAATATTCCAAAAATGGTTTATTTAAAATCCTTTTCCCATAGAACATATATCCATACACCCACCACAATTATTTCTCTAGATGAAATAGTTATTAACGTACGGCGTAATAAAATTTGTCGGCCATTTTTTAAATGGCCGCTAAATCACTATGGGACCAAATAGAAAAATGGCAACAAGGGTTTTCAACTTCTATATACTATTTAGATGATTTTAAAACCTGTTGCCAAGATTATACCCAAAAATATGCTTCCTTTACACTTGCCGATGCACAATTTGTTGATTTATCGCTTAAGGTAGTGATACACGTCCGAGAGACTCGTACGAGTGACTCGGGTGAAACTATCCGAATCGTACGTGTGTCGCAAAATCTGACGTAAAATCGTACATGTATCATGTATGTCCTAGTCACTCGTACGAGGCACTCGTACGAGTGACTCAGAGTAAACAACCAATGAGATGAGAGCATTGAGTTGAACTTCGACCTTCTTAAAAATAGCAGATACTGATTTGGCAAAACTCTCACTTCAAATTTGTGTCGCTATGGAATGGTGCAAACCCACTGCAAGTTCTCAATATTCACACCCCTTGAAGCAATGTTAACACAAATGGAGGATTATATCTCAGAAATTCGGTAGCAACGCCAACGTCGTTGTCGTCGGCGCCGCCGTCGAATGATGGCTGGATTGTTCAAACTTCAATGTCAGCTACACGTTACCAATGAGTGAATGACACTGCCACGGGCACTGCACTGGTGACTGCGAATAATTTTTGAATGTCTAATTAAGTACAAAATATTATACTCATGATCTAAAATTTAAACTAGGTAAAACGCGTCCGTACCCCTTGTTTACACCTGATAAGGAATTGCTTTACATTCTATCTCTGGCTCATGACACGAGAAAAGAATTTTAAAGTGCTGTCAGTGCAGGTAGGACAACACTCCATCCTCAGTCCTTATCCACCCTCCAAGTGGTTGAAGACGAGAAACTCACTTCCAAATCTAAGATCGACCTGGTTCGCTTTCCTCCCTGCCACTCTGCTTTGAAGCCACACCTCCAGCGGTTGAACCACCACGTAGCCTTATATAAGCATGTTGACGAAGCCCATCCTGGCAAATTAAAAACCCTACGATGATGGGCAAGGGTGGATTAGGACTGAGGATGGAGTGTTGGAACCGGTGTGGTCCTGCGGAGCTGCGTTACCAAACTCACTGGTTAATCTTCTGGACACTGGTGATCGTGAAAGGGTAAAAAGAGGAGGAGGAGGAAAACGAGGATGTACGAGATTGACTTTGACGATTTCATTTAAAGCGATGGTGAAAGATGATCTAACACTTATCGCAATAAACCCATGAGAGGTTGGGGCGCGGCAGCTAAGAAAAGTTCATTCTGGTTGCTATTCATCTGGATCAGTAAATGAGTTGGTAAATGAACTTAGTGGAATTTCTTTATTCAAAATACCTTGAATTGATCCTCACATCAACCTTTGGTCGCAAAAAACAACACCATTTCGTAAGTAGATGCCCTCAAAAAACCTTTCAACTGACTTGCTATATTGGCTGAGACACAGCGAAAAAGTCACATTTACGGTAATGCTGGCACTTTAGAATTTGCATAGCATGCCAGAGACACACGTAGTTAATTCAAGAATGGTCCATTGATGATCGTTGACCCTGAAAACATGGGTCTGGAGAGCTTTTTTTGTGCAGTTATGTGCAATATGGGCCGAGATAACATGAAAATTGATTTCTCAATAATTACGGTACTAATTTGCATATTAAACCGTCATAGACAAATTTGATCATGTCAACAATAGTTTTATTATGTTCGCTGACCCTCATAACATAGGTCTATACATCTTATTTTGTCAGTTATCTGCAATATAGGTTGAGATATAGTGAAAAATAGATTTTTCAATAATGGCGGCACTAATTTGCATAAAAAAGTAAAGGCAAGTTCTTATATAGCGCAGTATCCAGTCCTCAGGACCGTTCAAAGCGCTTTACACTTTACTTCCCTGACAGACCTGTTCACTTAGACACCATTTCGGCTTCTCTGGGAAGCATCCAGTCATATGCTACAATTAATGCGCGAAGGCTGCTCGTACACATATCGACCACTTTCTATAGTTAGGTACTCATTTATACAGCTGAGTGATCTGGAGCAATGTAGAGTGATAAAACTTGCCCAAAGTTTTAACACCGCAGCACAGAATTCGAACCCGGGTTCTCGTAGTCGAGAGTCCGAAGCTCTCCCCTGAGCCATTGCGCTCTACAAAAATTACATACAAATTATACGTGGGACATTTTGCTGATTTGTCAACATAGCAAAGCGTTTTCTACGTATTTTTTCCATAACGGTCTGTTTGCATAAATTGACCCTAATAAGAATTACTGAATCAGCACACGATATGTATATAATAAATATGCAATAACTCTGATAAGATCCTATGTATGTTTGTATGTATGTATGTGTGTATGTATGTTTGTATGTATGTATGTATGTATGTATGTATGTATGTATGTATGTACGCATGTATGTATGTATGGGGTATGTATGTATGTATGTATGTATGTATGTACGTATGTATGTATGTATGGGGTATGTTTTAGTAATAATACAAATGTGTACTGTACTGTACTTACAAGTGATTGTGTCTGCCCTTTTGTTTTCAGAAAAAAAACTATAATGATGCATGGACGAGGTTATGATCCAAATAATGGATGTCTTGCATAAAGACTACATATCACTCGTTCCAACCGAAGAAGTGATATTGGTGTGAACCCTTATTTGTGTGTTGCCGATCATTTGAAATGTATGTTGATGCGTAAATAAAATAATACAATGTTCATTGTTTCATAAGCTGGGACTTTGTCAATTACTTCAGTATAGTGAGTATACCCAGTGTTCTTTTTGTCTATAGTAGTATAATATTGTTCAAGCCAGAATTGGGATTTCACAGTTGTACCTCTTAGCTAAGCATTTGCTCATTATATTTATATTTCTTATAGTTGTGGTGAAATCCACTGTGTGGTCCCCAATTGTTGAGTATTGTGTTCATAGATGCAAGAAAATATAATTTCATGTTCAAAACATTGTCAGGGTCACACAGCTTTTTTCCATGAGTTGTTATACATCAAAAGAAAATGTTTTTTATGTTATGGGCAACCGAATGCTTCATCTGACATTTTCATATATTTAATTAATGTTTTAACACCTTATGACTAAATTATTTATGTACTGTAATTAGATGTCATTTATTATTAACCGAATTAATGACTTCATAAACAGCCCAACTCCTTTATGTATTTGTCATTCAGTGCAAGATAGATTGCTGAACATGTATATGGGATCATCTTCCCAATGGTAGCATGACTAATTATGTACTGATACTCAAGTGATTGGTAACTGTTACCTGTAGGACATATATCATAAAATAATAATTTGCAATTGTAAAAAAATTATGTGAACTAACATTACTAGTCACAAGTATTGCAGTGGTTATATTTTATTAGGGTTGGAGGAATCCAGAGTGGACTATGTGTTCAGTGGATTTTTTTTACATGTATTTATATACGTTCAAAATTAGGTTCATACCATGCACTATTTCGGGATGGGTCACATTCCGGAACAGATGTTTGTGTGGTTGATTGATTTTCAAATATGTATGTGCCCTGGATTCCTGTTGCAAAATTCATGATAAATTATCATTCCTCCGTAGAGTTTGTAGTAAATCAATCACTGCATTACTTGATTATTAATTTTCAGCATTAAATCCTATCACCATCCACTTAGTTGTATTTCTCTCAATTAGAATTCTAGTAAAGCAAAGTGAGGTGTGTTCGATACTTATTATAATCATAATGTTGCTAGAATGTCAATTGCAGTTCATTTAGCCAAACTTGTGTAAACTAGTTTACAATGTTATTGTTGTGTGCATGAATTATTCAAATTGTAAACAAAATCATAAATATATACTGTTGATCATACTGATACAAATTGCAACTTATTTAGCAAATATACTGATGATAATTATCTACCCTAGCTAATCACGGAACAGACAACCTTGTTTTTAATTACGCCAAGATGACCATAAACCATTAACAGTATTATTAAATATTCACCCCCATGTTTGCATGTACATGTAACAGCTGTTGCATGTAAAACACGACAAGGCCATGCAAACCTCTTATTTATCAAACAAATGTATACACAGAATAAGTGAACAATAGTGAACATTTCTTTATTGACAGGTAGGTAGTCTGGTAATTAGTATATTCTTATCTACAAAAAAAGAGTTTGTTGTTTGATAAACTGCCCCAGGTTGCTTGTTTGTAGGTTTGGTTGTTACCAAGTAGGGGTTTACTTTTATGGATAATAAATAATGCATTTACGAAACATTACTGATACAGGCCTGGTGGTATATCTGATATTTCATATAAATATTTAAGTGGTTAAAATGCTAAATCAAACATTTCATGTTAATTACAATATCTACACCACCTACATGAAAAAAAAAACAGTTGTTCTAACCGCATTTCTGACCGTTTGACTCCACCAGGAGTGTCAGCTAGTATACCGACAAGACAAGATCGCGAGATTTCCGTACGTAAGTTACGAAATTCGTAGCTGCGAAAATTCTTAACGCTTTAGAGAATACGAACTTACGAATTTCCGCTGCTAAGTAAGAATCCGCATATTTACGAAAATTCTTACGTGCGAGGTAATTTTCATCGAGTTTATTTTTCATTAACCGCCAGAACACGTGAGCAGAGCTAAAACGGTAAAATATTACCAAAATAAGTGATCGTGCCCGTTGCAACGAATTTTTCGTACGTAACGTCGTAAGTTGCGAATTTCTTAGCTGCGATATTTCCTAAATGTTTCGAGAATAAGAATTTTCGAGCACCATTTGTTTACAGAAAAATACTTGACACAAACGAAGTTACACGTCTACATAATAAACCAACTCGGAGTTTCGACTACCGTAACGTAAGTTACGAATTTTCGTAAATGCTATTCTCGAAACAGTTACGTTTAGAATATTCGTAAATATGGCGCATTTTTCACCGTACCTTACGAAATCGAGATAGGTCCCGTAAGTAACTCTTTCGTAAGTGTTGTGTTGGTTCATTTAGACATAAGTTTCTCGGTTATTATTGTATTACAACAACGCCAACATATATTTAATAAATAGTGTATGCTTCATTGACACATATGTGCGTGTGTCTATTTTATTGGGCGTTATAATTGCATAAATACCGTCTTTGAAAGCAGATTCCACATAGATCCATTGGCACTGCGTCAATGCAACGCCACAATAAAATATCAATAACCGGGACTAGCCATTACGCGGGACCGATTAGTAATTCGCCGCATTATTTGCAGACAGCCTGCTCGATAAAGAGTTATTATTTATGTAGACACGTTTAGCTATACATGAACCTTTCCGTTTTATAATACCACTCTATTGCACCCGGGAATGCAATGGCATGGACATCTACATAATTTATCCTCCAACACAATTACACTATTTTCTTATAAAAGATATTCAATCATCCTGGATATATCATTAACAAATAAATATTATTACACGATATGAACATTTCCAATACGTTAACAGATTAGCTTTCACATCTGACATCTATGAGGTTAATTTAACCAGGAGGTATAACATATAAATGGTATTCGATCAGTACTACTAGAACATTTGCAGTGCACAAATAGTGTACCAACACGTCTTTATTGATTGCATATTTTATTAAAATATAATTTGTCAAACAATGACAGTACTGTAGTTATGCAAATACACTTACTTTTTTGTCAACAAAATGAGCATGATGTGGTGATGTGCAATTATTCATTAGAAGGTCCCTTACAAAAAGCCAATGGTATACCACTGATTACCATTGAATACCATTCAGTATCATTCAGTACCTACCAGTAGATTCTTAGAATTCCATGTAAGATATCTGTATATTTTTACATATGATTTATGTGCATCCTAGATATCCTTATCTGTTTCTTATTTAAAAAAATACCATTATTAACATTTTATTAAAACAATCTGGATATAAAGAACACTGAAATATTATAATAATTCCATGTTATCAGAAAACAGTTCATCTGTCGGGCCATGTGGGAGTAGCGCGTCATCTGTCGGGCCATGTGGAAGTAGCGCGTCATCTGTCGGGCCATGTGGGAGTAGCGCGTCATCTGTCGGGCCATGTGGGAGTAGCGCGTCATCTGTCGGGCCATGTGGGAGTAGCGCGTCATCTGTCGGGCCATGTGGGAGTAGCGCGTCATCTGTCGGGCCATGTGGGAGTAGCGCGTCATCTGTCGGGCCAGACTTTAAACGCCGGCCTGCAGCTGAGCCGCGCAGATGGACAGCGACGTAGACAGCGGCCGTTCAACTATTATAGTTCAGAGTTGACAGGTCTACTGTAGCGTGTCTAACAGGGAACCACTAGGTATGTTGTAGAGCTGATGTCGTGAATGTGACTAGTTTGTCTGGTGTTATTGTTATTAGTTGTATTTGTATTAGTCTTTGTAAACGGTGTGTTTGATATATCATGGGTTTTTATAACTATTCCTTATAATTAGTCTATGTAGATGAACGATGTTGAGAATGAGAGAACTGAAATACTACGCGTTCGTGTACTATGTCAATATAATTATATGGTTCGGTCACTCCGTGTGATATTAGTTTTATTGTTACACCACGTATAGGTGTCAATTATACCCAAATAAACATTCTCACATAGTCAGTCTGTTGAGTCTGGTGTTCAACATCACGACACTCCTTACTATTATAATATATATATATATATATATATATATATATATATATATATATATATATATATATATATATATATATAGCACGTTTTATATTAACAGATACTCATGGAATACGGAGGCATCTACCTCGACTACGACGTCATCGTTGTGCGCTCTATGGATCCCCTGCGCAAGTTTGACGTCACATTAGGCAGGGAGATCGAGAAAAAGTTCAACGCTGGGATCATCGTGGCGAGGCCGAATGCGACGTTCCTTCGCCTGTGGTACGACTCATTCAAGCACTACGTGCCGTACTCCTGGGACTACAACAGTGCTACTGTCCCTTACCGACTCTACATGATGCGACCTGTTGCACGTCGAGCGGAACTGTTGCACGTCGAGCCGTACCGACTGACGACACCCGACTGGTTGGACCGGGGCAACCTACTGATCAAGGTCATCGACTGGCGCGATTTATACGTCGTTCACACCATGTTACACCACGAATCATACACGTTTACCCCGGAGAATGTTCGTCGACTCTCCACTACACTTGGCGAAGTGATTCGATACATCTACTACGGCTCTCCGAAAATTATTTAACGGGAGTCTTCAAGAAAGTGAACAACGAACAAAGCGCCTGCTTTTAACGGGAAACAAAAACGTATTAGTTTATAGTATATATAGTTTATAGTTTATTAGTATATGTTTATTTCGCACAAATAGTCCATATGTATACATAAAAGATGAAAGATGTACAATTAAGAAAGTACAATAATTAAAATACTAAAGCAATTATGGGGTACAAGTAAAATATTAAATAGGTGGGTAGTAAGGTAGTAAAAATAAATAAATAGGTCATGAAATAAAATGGAATAAGTGATTAAAATAAGTAACACATGTATATATACCACACGATAAGTGTTTTCACATTGTCCATGACCAAAACGTCCTATGCAAAATATAACAGTTCCTAGTTACTACACGTCCTAATGTTTACTGTGTCACACATTAGCTACGAACACACAGTTACCACAGTAGCAAACAGGAGTGCATTAAAGTCCTCTCTTGAGGCACTTGGATAGTCCTACGCAACCTTTATTGCAGCCACCGCGCAGTAGTTTACGACAAGCTTGTATCGCTTCAGAAAGAGTTGTCCAGCATATTTCCAGCCGTCATTATCATTTCATCGTCTGTGCCCAACAGGGACCGGCTTGGTGAGCAGCCCGCTTTGTGCGCAGGATAAGTACTGCTTGTGTCGGAGGACAATAGCTCTACTTTTTTGTGTGAACTGCTTCCTCGCTCCATTGACAAATTCCTGGCTACTAGTACAGTCGTACAGCAAATCTAGCCATCGTTCTAGTGGACACAGCCAATTATCTACGGTCTCCGGGGTAGCAGCCAAAGCACAAAAAGCTGGTGTGACTTCGTCATAGTCACTCCACATATCCCATGCAGTCCGTTTGCCCCTGCTTCCAAAGCAAGACACCGTGTCACAACCAGTGAAGGCATGACACATTGGCGAAGTAACACAACGGTCCAGACCCAGTGCGTTGGCCATCTCGTGGGCCGGTAAATATCGGAAGTTCTTCCGAGCACCAAATGCAATCCACAGTTCGGTGATGTTGAGGCGCTGGGCTGATGTCACTGCAAAAATTACCACATCCGTGTCAACTGTGCGAATGGGTATCTTGTCAGACCCTTGTTTCACAGCATCTTCCAGGTGGAATAGGATTCGTGTATCTGCTACTTCATGAGTATGAGTACATGGAGCACATCAGTTTTACATGTGCTGACGACTTGTTTGTCAGTGGCAATGGTTGCTGCACTAAAAATGCCAAAAATGAAAAATAAATTATCTTGTTATTAATGCAGAGAAACGCGTCGGCGGATACATTTCCCTCTCCTTGTTCGTGCTTCAGCCGTCAGGCTATCTGCGAGATGTTCATCCCACCCAACTAGTCTGCTCACATGCTGTAGTTGTGATGTGATGTACGACAGAAACACTTGGATTGTAAATAAGAAAATATCTGCAAAATCCGGTCGAAACATTTGACGATTGCAGCCCCATCAAGAATGACGACTTGTACGACAGGAGTGAGGGAATTGTCTTATACAGGAACGAGATCTTCCAAGCAGCCACCCAGATCAGAATCTACTTCACGTTCATCAGATGCAGCCACTTCGCGTGCTTTGTTTTACAACGTTATCAGGCATTAGGTACGCTATTTGGTCCCTTATGCGACCATGTCCCTAGCACTTAGTTTCGCAAGAAGGGCAGTGTGACAGCGTATTGCCTGACTCGAACATCAACCTGAAATGTCGATGCATTGCGTAAAGACTCTCCAACTGGAGACATGCGGCAGAAGAAACATTTTTCGGTGGAAGGAGGTGCTTCCTCTACAGACTGACAGGAGAACTTCTTAGAAACATCTGTAGTGTCTTCAATGTGAGATTTCCTCGTCTCTGTTCGCTGAAGTGTTGTCTTGTTGAATTGCAATTTACAAGTGTCGTGCCATTTGTCTTTGAGCTTCCTGAAAATTGCCTCAATGCCTACACCATCATCTAACCTTGATAGGTTGATTATCTTAGGCAAGCAACCAACCTTATTGAAACCCATTGATATTGTCAGTGAAAGTTTCATAACATACTGCGTCATGTTTTGAATAAGCAACGCAGCGAAGCACGTCCGGTGTGTCCGCCTGACACAGAACGCATTTGTTCCAATTTGTAGTCGGACATTGTACATTGGATGTCACAGGGCCAGGCTGGTCCGCCACTATGACCATTCGGATATTATATGACAACTACACTCTTCTGGTGGAAATAGCATGCAGAAGGCTGTCATAACTCTACGGATTACCTGCACTACATTCTACATTATATTTGTGTTATTATTAATAAACTCGGCATTTATATAATCTAACAGAACATATATTCAAAACGAAGCTCGGTTCCTCTATTTCTTTCACGTGACATCCTCGCAGCCACATGATCAACAGCTACACCTTTTTACGATCTAAAATACAATAATTTGTATTATATGTGCTATCACTTATCTTAATAGTCGAACGATATTTAACGCCAGAATTCTTTTTAACGGCCGTCATTTTATAAAATGGCGGGTACGATGGTCGATGAACTTAAGGTTAAATGCACATATTTCCCACATATTTTAGTTGCCATCTTGAAGAAAAAACTAAAATGAATGTCCGACACGATAAATAAATAACATATCTATAATAGCAGCACATACATCCTTAATGTTGACACCAATGTTATCTCTCTAGTTGGTTTAGTTCTTAGGATTTGAAGAACATTTTATTTGAAAGGCGCCATCACAATTGAATATATCTACGGAAAGCATTGCCCTGCCTACGGCGAATATTTTTAATTCTATTATACGAACTGGTATATTCCACAATGACTTAAAGTCGTTAAGTGATACCTCTTTACAAATCTGGAGATGCCAATTTGTTTACTAACTACATGCCCATCTAGTTATTATCAACTTTTTTCAAATAACTGTCCGTACGGCTATCTTTATAAGTACAATATTATGTATGCGTACCATGATGTCATGAAGTTCAACTGAACATGCCCTCTGGAATTAATAGACAGCATAGTAAACAGGGGCGGAAGTACTCGGTACTCGTATACTCATATACTCAAGCTAATTTTTGAAGTACTCGTACTTGTACTCGTACTCAAGACATATACGGGCCATGTACTCGCAGGGGCGTCAATCCGGTTTTAAAAGTGGGGGACGGGGATCAATTTATATATATATATATATATATATATATATATATATATATATATATATATATATATATATAAAAATATATATATATATATATATATATATATATATATATATATATATATATATAACCTGAAATACATATAACTATTTTAGTAAATATAAAATATAATTCGTTGTTGGTCTGGTGCTAATTCTAAAATAAATTTAAAGTAGTTATGTTAATAATAATAACACAAGTTTTATTAGCAACTCAACTGAGTTGGATTGACATTACAATAGGTTACAATTAACTCATCAAAACATCATACAAATACAATATAAATACATTTGATACCGCAAATCATACCATATTAATAGCCTTTTTACTGACAGTTGTATAAAGCCCACGGTATAAAGGAGTTACGGAATCTATTCGTTCTAGTAACTGGTAACGGGTACACATTTTGTTGTCTAACATTATATTTGATATGTCTTTTGTCAGGCAGCAGATAATTTAATCTGTGTGTGCCGACTTTAATTTTATCAAAATATTTTTGACAAATGCTGTCCCGTCTTACATTCAACGTATCCAGGTTAACACGTCTAAGTATTTCCGCGTAACCCAATCCAGGAAAAATACATTTTAGTGCCCTTTTTTGTATAACTTCAATATTGTCAGACAAATATTGGGGCAAGTTAGTGTGCCATACAGGACATGCATATTCTAGAACTGGTCTCACCACACTAACATATACACTGACCAGATCTTTCTGGGTAATCCCTGCACGCTTTAACTGATATAACATGTACAAGCGTTTACCAGCCTTTTTCACAATATTATCCACGTGTTTGTTCCATGTCAGATCCTGAGAAATGGTCACACCTAATAGTTTGGCATGGCAAACTTGTGCTATATCCCTCCCATCAATCTTTATATTCGGGATAGTGCTTCTGAAATTGCCATCTTGTGCAAAACTAATGATTATTTCTTTTGATTTTTCCGAATTAATGTTCATGTCATTCTGTTCTGTCCATCTAGCAGCAATATCAACCGACTCTTGTATAACAGATACATCATTTCTGTCGCATATTTCAAATAACGTACTGTCGTCTACATACTTATATAATGGAACAGTCGTTCTTAAATCATTTATATAAACAAGGAAACATTTAGGTCCAGACAATGTCCCTTGCGGTACTCCCCCATTGGGATGACCAGAATGGGAATATTCATTTCCTATTTTTACTCGTTGAGTTCTGTCTAATAGAAATGTTGCCATCCATCTTAAAATATGTGCGGGCAACCCATACGACTGTAGCTTATCTAGCAACAAATGATGATTAATAAGATCAAACGCTTTGCTAAAGTCTAGCATTACAACTCTGACATAAGAATTCAATTTATCTGTCGCCTTATACCACATATGAACCAGTTCGACAAGAACGTCTGTTGTGGACGTTCCGCTAATTCCCCCAAATTGCTTAGCATCAATTTCACCTTCAATTGTTTCATCCACCCATTTCATTATTATTGATTCAAACACCTTGGCAGCTATTGGAGTTAGTGAAATTGGTCTAATGTCTTTTTCAATCGACACAGGGGGCTTGTTTTTGGCAACGGTATTACATTGGCCATTTTCCATTCCATAGGGAGTACACCTTCTCTTAATGAATTGTTAAAAATAGCAGTTAATGGAGGGGCGAGAACATTTGCATAATTTCTTAACACCCATGCAGGGATGTTGTCAGGCCCAGTAGCCTTGTTGGCTTTAACACTCTCCAAGGCTTTAAAGGTAGTACATACGCTTATCACATACTGATCCGGCAGTTCCTCGTTAACGTCGAACACCTTGTGACTCTTATTTAACCGAGGCAAATGGTCACTCACAGACACAAAGAAATCATTCATTGTATTGGCCAGTAAGCCACAATCACCATCCGTTGTTTTGTTAGCTAGACCTTGCATGCATGATTTGCCATTTGTTTTAAGTCCCATTATTGTTTTCATATGCTTCCACCAATCGTGGGATCCCGATTCATGCATTGCTGCAATTTGTGTTTGGTAAAAATTATACTTAAGTTTCGAAGCGGCTCGGTTGACCTTATTACGCAATATTTTTGCTTGATTCAAATCACCACTCATGTGAGCTCGCTGTCTTTTACGAACTAAGTCTCTGAACCAGTCTGTGACCCATGGCTTATCAGCCGTATGCCTCGTAACAATTTTAGTAGGAAAGCATATTTCCATCAGGTTGCAAATAACCGTTTGATAATATGAATACTGATCTGCACATGAATCAAGCCTAAATAGGAGTTCCCATTTGATGGCTGATAAAGCCATACTGAATGTGGCTTTTTCTTTTGGCCCCATACACCTTACGGTTAACCGTGTCACGCATCCAGTATCAACTGAGTTTTTCGCTTTAGGTTTAAGCAAAACCATGTTATGGTCCGATGACCCCAGTTCGGAAATAGTAACAGGCGGGGTGTACACCTCCTCCGTATTCGTCCATATTTTGTCTAATATCGCCTGTCCACGTGTTACAACATTAACTACTTGGACAAATCTATAGTGGGTTTTCATAAAGTTATCCCGCAACTGGTTGAAATCGCCAGTTATGATCACACCACATTCTGGGTGTTTTCGCATTACAGTGTCAATGTTGGTGATTAAATGATCACGTATTTTCAAATACTCCGTCTTTGGAGTATAATATAAACATGCTACCAGTATACATGAGAATTTTCGAGGCGTTTTCTTTGGCATAACCTTAATCCACATTACTTCTAAATCATGAACCTCCATATCATTCAATCTCTTATACATTAAATCATTTCTAATGTAGCAGGCTACACCACCGGCTCGTCCATGACCCCTATCTTTTCTCTCCAAGCAAAACCCTTGCATAGTAAGGCTACTTGAATCCATATAGTCTTTAAACCATGTCTCACTAACACATACAATTGAAACATCATGTGTTGTTACAGTTACATGCAATTCGTCCACTTTTTCACTGTTCAAAGATCTGGCATTTAAATTAATTAGGGAAGGTAGATCCCATTTACGTATTTTGTCCGCTGTTGGATTCGGAACACAAAACCGCGTTGAATCACAGTTCTCGGTTTGTGTGTTCAGGGAAAGTTCCATGGCCAGATCGTTTAGGCCCATTTCCTATACACGGGAGTGATGCTTTTCTTTATGTCCTCGTTCCCCGCACTGACGACACAACACTTTGTCAGGGTGTCTGCAGGTGGCAGTGACGTGGTTCGTCTCACCGCATTTGGCACACTTGCCCATCGACAGACGAGTACGACGTTTGACCACTGTCCACTTACCGTCAGGTGCCACTCTGGCGTTCGGCAATCGGTCGTGGTTCGTTGCGTTTGACACGTGTCGATGTTGTTGTTGATGTTTGTTTTGTTTCGGTGGCTGTTCTGGGAGAGACATATTCAACAGCAATCTGCCAACTCCGCTCTCAGATAGATGCAGCCCGTCTCTCTGGAAAGCTGCGTCGTCAGCAGCCCCGTTCCGGAATGTGAAATTTGCGTCGTTGTCGACGAATTTGACGTCGACTTCGTTGCACGCTTCCTTCATTTTCATGTTGACGTCCGCCCGTCGATCTGGATTGGCTCGACGCTTCGACGGCAGTACGCTGCTCACCGTGATGGTTGGTGTCAAGGTTTTCGCCTTCCGCAGTAGTTGCGCGATGTTTTCTTTTATGTTAGCAGCACTTACGTCACTCGTTGTTTCGTGAGTACCACCAACGATGAATATTTCGTCGATAGTTTCCGTTTTAGCCGCGTCATCGATCATTTGTTCGATATCGGCGAGAGTGGCGCCTGATTTCCGTCGAATCTTGATGGGATTGCCACTGGACGATGTTGGCTACATATATTTGAAGAAGAGCCATGTCTCACCCAAATCCCTGAAAATTTGGAGGGTAGACTTTGGACCCATAACTGCTTGCCTGATTCACAGAATAACAACACGGACTTGTGTGCATATAAGTCCGTGGTGACAAGATGCAGAGGTTACAGGGGAGGCTGTGAAGGAGTTCCCAATCCCACCATTTGGCAAACACATTTGTCACAACTCAAATGGGATCAAATTACACAACTTGCAGAAATCCGCTGGTTCCGCCGTAGGCGATATAATTATCCACCAGGGCGACCAGGCTGCAATCCAAGGGGTGACAGGGCAAACAATTTTTTAAAATCTATAATGTGCTTGATTGCTAGTGCCTATTAATATATCAACACAATGGTGCAAATTGACAGAGCCCGGCATGATGAATATTTACTAAGATCAAGTTGCGGCCAATCAAGTAATTTATCTAGTAATTTTCCACTGGGTAGTCGGAAGCTTATATCTGAACTCGTATATTAATTTTACTACTAGGCCGATGTAGGGTTTTTAAGACAGGGGAGTGATCAGTCTCGCTATATACCTGTAAATGTGTTTTTATGAACTGGAAAAGTGGGGGGACATTTCCTATGCTGTCCCCCTCAGGCTGAAAAGTGGGGGACGTGTTACCTCGTCTCCCACTGATCGACGCCCATGCTGTGTAGAACTTCCCAATCCTACATTTTGGCAAAGAAATTTGTCATAACTCAAATGGGAATACGTTACACAAAATGCAGGAATCTGCCGCTTCTTTCGTAGGCGATAAGCATCAAGCAAGCGATGGGTGAAAGTGAAACACAAATTTCATAATTTATAATATGCTCTAAGGCTAGAACCTACTAATATCAACACAATGATGCAAACTGATAGAGCCCGGCAGCGCTTACATTTTTCCGATCGTTATAAACTTTCCGATTAACGTTTCTGTGCATGCACGGTAAATGTAAAATGACCAATGTGCAGCGAAACGACAAAGCATTTTTGGTATAAATGCCACGAGCTGTTCGTTAACTCTCCTGTGATGGTTACTGTGAAGAGTTCGTTCAATACAATAACATCTTACGTTTGTTTAAATCACAGTCACGGATTATGGCGCACTATAGTCACGTGATTTACGCTTGCTATCAAACTAGCGTTTTTGCCTCATGTTAATTGGCGACAAATAACTTTGCAGAGAGGTTTTATATATATATATATATATATATATATATATATATATATATATATATATATATATATATATATATATTCTAACGAACAACCCTTAGTATATATATATATATACCATAAATGCATTGTCCTTTCGCTGCACATTAATGCTTTTATATTTATCGCGTATGCGCAGAAACGTCAATCGGATCGTTTATAACGCCGGAAAAATGTAAGCGGTACACCGGCATGATGATTATTTACTAAAGTAAGATTAAGTTGCGCGCTGTGGCCGGGCCCTGCAAAGCCATTTATCTAGTCGATTTTCTAATGGGTGGTCGGAATTTCATATCGCGAGTTTATTGTCTAGCTACTAGTCATATGTAGCGGCTTTTAAGAGAGAGGAGTGGTGAGTCAGGCTACATGCCCCGCCATTTTTCTGAACTGAAAAGTGGGGGGACAATTCCTATGCTGTCCCCCACTCTGAAAAGTGGGGGGGGACGCGTGCACCCGTCCCCCACCGATCGACGCCCGTGTGTACTCGTACCCGTACTTGTATTCATATATTTATTTAGAGATTTAAAATGAAACTCCAGAAATATTTATGTTATATACATTAAATTCTTTGTTATTTCAGATAGAATTGCACCTTCCTATAACTACGTAGAGAATACGCTCAATATTTGATAAGCATTTCTATGATTAGTGATAACTCAACTTTGTTAACAAATAACATATATTCTGGATAGAGTGCTTTGACTGCTTTGTGCATAGGAGCTGCTAATTCCAAATATGTAACATACTCGCCAATGAAAAGGCAGTGGTCAAGATACATTAGAATGAACAGGAAACAAGTCCATGGGCAACATGCAATATAAGCAAATAATCTGATGAGTAGCAGAGCTGCAGAAGTGCTCCCAAGCCAGAGTGGAGGACCCAGGGGGCTACTGGTGAAAAAGGCTAACAGGAGCAGCCAGCAAATAAGGACAGCAGCAATCCCATGAGTTATGCAAAATAGCAGATAAGACAAAACAGGGTAGTCTAGCACAGAAGAAACAAAGAACTCGGCAGAGGCATCCATTTTCCCATTTAAATAAGATACGAACTCCACAATCATGAGAACTACGCACCTTGCAGGAAACCTGGTGGAACCGCAAAGCAGATGAAGTCCAACACTTTGCTGATTCTAACAACTACAAGGAGTTTTTCAGCTCAGTAAAAGCTGTTTATGGACCATCAAAACCAGCCACGGCACCCCGGTTCTCTGCTGATGGTAGCTCACCGCTGAAGGGCAAGACAAGCATCATCGACCGCTGGAGGGAACAGTTCTCCAACTTGTTCAACAGACCCTCGGCCGTTGACCAAGAACCGCTGGACATGATCCCACAAAACCCTACTCTGGTCGACCTTCGCCTACCCTCCACTCTGGATGAGGTCAAGAAACAGTCGGCCAGACAAGTTCAGGCAAGGCAGCTGGCATGGATGGGATCTCAGCTGATCTCTTCAAGTCGGCAGGTCCAGAAACTCTACGTTCTTTCTACGACATTCTGATCAGTATATGGGAAGAAGAAACCATGCCACAAGACTTCAAGGATGCCACAGTTATCTCCCTGTTCAAGAACAAGGGTTGCATATTTGATTGTGGCAACAGAGGTATCTCGCTCTTGTCCATCGCTGGGAAGATTCTTGCACGAGTCATCCTCAATAGCCTAATCAGCTCGGTCCCGGAGGAGTCCCTGCCAGAATCCGTGTGTGGATTCAGACCAGGCCGCAGCACCCTCGATATGGTCCAAGAGAAATGCATCGAGCAGCATATGAATCTCTACGCAGTCTTCATAGACCTGACGAAGGCCTTCGACACTGTCAACAGGAAGACACTCTGGATCATAATCGCTAAACGTGGCTGTCCAGGAACGTTCACCAATCTCATTCGCCTTTTTCATGACGGCATGGATGGACTTGTCTTCTCTACAGGGCTCCTGTCCTATTCAACCTGTTCTTCACCTATGTGCTGACTCATGCTCTACATGACCTTGAGAGAGGAGTTTACCTTCGCTACAGACTGGATGGCTCTCTTTTTGACCTACGCAGATTGAACGCCAAAACTAAGACGTTCGGGAGACTGATCCTCGACGCACTGTTAGCTGATAACTGTGCCCTTATGGCACACTCGGAACCTGACCTCCAGACCATCGTCATCAGATTTGCGGAAGTTATTCAACTGGTCGGCCTCACCATCAGTCTCAGCAAAACAGACGGCCTGCACCAGCCTGCTCCAGGCACAACAGCCCATTCTCCCAAAGTGTCCAGAGGTCACTCATGGACATCAGGTGGCAGGACGGAGAGACTGACCTTGAAGTCTTGGACAGAGCGGGCCTTGTCAGCTTAGAGGCTATGATTAGAAAGGCCCAGCTTCGCTGGACGGGCCGTATGATTTGCATGGGCAGCTCCCGCATCCCATGCCACGCTACTGTGTCAAGGAAAACCTGAAGTATGCGGGCTTCGCTGTGGCAGAGCTGGACCGCATCGCCCAAAAACAGAGGTGGGTAGCGTGCAGCAACCAACACGGCTTTCTAGAAGTTTGAAGAGTGCCGCCAAAAAAGATCACTTCCGCCAGGCGCCTCCATAAGTCTCCTTCCAGTTCCAGTGCCCCCACTGTCACAGAGTGTGTGCGTCCAGGATTGGACTGACGAGGCACTCCCGCACTCATCAACGAAGGCTGCACTATTTACATCATCGATTCCGATGGTCAACCAACATATATAATACATATATATTCTGAGATATTTGTAGTATTTAGACGGGTTTTTTTTAAACACGCCACACGGAACAATACGCAACGGCCAACGCCTATGGCAATGAGTAATTCGTATAATATAAGTAATTTTTTTTAATACAGGTGTTTACGAACCTGATTTTACATTTTTGTCAAATAGATTGTTTGTGTAGATGCCAAGCGAATACTGTTTTGCGCGTTCCGTGTTACATCTGGCAGTAATTACTAGAGATATCCTTTCGACTGGCGGATATCGCAAGAATCAAAACCCAAAGTCCGACTTTGTCAACGTTACGCTCTCCTGTGTGGAAATTAAGGTATTAAATTATCAATAGAGTCTGTAAGTGGGTCACGATACATGGCTAAACTCCTACATTAAATGTGCGATTTAATATTGAGTTTACACACTGTCATGACGATTTACGTAGCGCAGATTGTATGCACGATTTTAGGCCGTATGTGTATTTTGCGGGATTTGTTGTACGTTGTGGTTTCACGGCAGTTCGATAAGAACCTATATCTGATAAGTAGTCTAAATGCACATAATCAAAACACATGTATACAACCCCAACACAGGTTGTACTGCGCGAAAGATGGCATTCTTCACTACTATAGTCAAGATCGCCAAAAACAAGTACTATAGCTGCCGATGTCATGGCAACCACCGTATTAATCGATTAGAATGCATGATTTCCGTGATCATTGTTACCGGCAGTGTTCCCCTGCTTCTGCTTCTGCAATATAACTATAAAACATTATTTGGGGACATTCCGATTATTACAACCAAAAACAAAAAAGTCCTATATGTTACTTACTTACTTAATTCTCTTAGTGTGGGATCATACATAAGGTCGCAACCAAAGAACGCCAATGTTTTCTGTCCACTGCCAACGTCGTGACTTGGCCCCAACTCCATCCGAGTATTTTCATCTCCCGCTCCACTGATCTTCTCCACGCCTCCTTCGGTCTCCCCCGTGCTCCCTTGCCACCAGGAGTCCAGCGCATGGCTGCTCTCGGAATGGATGTCAATGGCATTCTACAGACGTGGCCAATCCATCTCCATCTGCGGCGTTTAACCTCGAGAGAGACTGGCTGCATGCCTGTTCCTTATTCGAAATTGTTTTGGGCCAGTAGATTCGCAGAATTCTCCTGAGACACATATTTAACAAAACAAACTTCTAGCATCTAACATACCTTTGGTAACCTTCCATGATTCTGCAGCATAGAGTAGCACACTCAAGACGTTACTCTTGAACAGACGAATTTTGGTTCTGTTGCTGTTCTGTTCTGTTCTGTTCTGTTCTGTTCTGTTCTGTTCTGTTCTGTTCTGTTCTGTTCTGTTCTGTTCTGTTCTGTTCTGTTCTGTTCTGTTCTGTTCTGTTCTGTTCTGTTCTGTTCTGTTCTATTATCTTCAAGGTGTTCTTTAATGCCGCAAATTCCCCTCTGACTTTACTGATCCTTGCCTAACCTTAGAGTCTGAACTGCCATTTTTTGTCAGCTTGGCCCCAAGATAGGTAAATTCAGTCACCTCTTCATTATGTTCTCCTATCGTTATGGGATCTGCTGTTTGACTTTGTCACATTCCGATTGGATTTGGTTGACATCCTTCATGATCCCATCTTTTTATACTTACATGGCCTATAACGATACCACACCTATCCCATATATGGACATTCAACGTCTTGACAGAACTGGTAGATCATAGAGCTATTTCTCATTGGACCGTGCCATCTGGTACATTGACGGCGCCCTCACACGGATGGGACCAATTTGTTTGTAAATTTTTACGAAACAGTCAAACTATTTTATTAACACCGTACTACTGTCGATGAGTTTTGCGAATAAAATAGCTTACGATCACTGAAAAAGGAACATCAATAGGAGATAAAAGTTCGGTCACGGATAACCGATGACGTCGCGGTTTGTTTACGTCACAATCAAAATTATGCGCGAGGCATTCGTCAAGGTTTGCATATTGCTAGAAATATTGATAACGGGCTCTATATGAATATTGTACATTGCTACTGCGACACAGCATGTCCTACAACAAATAGTTGTACAAACTTTACTCTTGTGATATTTGTAAGATTGGTCATGCTGTAGTTTTTCGTTGAAAGATGGCGCTAAATCGACGAAATGTCTCAGATTGAGCAAGATCTGGGAGCGATAGAGAACGCAATTGTTTTGTTTTTTCAAGGGCATTAAAAAAAATTAAACGTCCTTTATTTGAACAGAAATAGTTTGTGGCAATTACTAAATTAAAAAAGCAGCCATTTTGTGAAGCAAGTATTCTAGACTCTAGTTAGTTCTAGTGTACAAGTTACTAAATATAAGGACATTATTCTCCAAACATTAGTAATGACAGTTAGTAATGTGTTAGCACATTCCATAATCATCATTCATGATGATTATTTCATACCACAGACTGCACAGTAGCACGGTGGACTCAGATAATTTGGGTTAAAATGTTATGCCACTGTTTTGAATCTGGGCATGTTTATTCAACACACTTACTAACTACGACCAGAGTGGTTAAAATGTGGAACTACAGTAGTCTTGGGGAGGGATGAAGGAATATTTAACATTTCATCCATATTTCATTGCACAATCAATCAACAACAGTAGATAGCACGACATCAGACTTTTAATTACAATATGGTACAGAATCTCTGAATACGATGGAAGCACCTACCATCCAGGTATGCAATCAGAGCACGACAAAACTTTGTCTGCACTGTATATTTGTAATAATCCAGCAGTCATTGACTGTATAATAAAACACCAAGCATTCCCTATACAGCACAGCTAAAAACCAGTACAATATAAGTTTTTGTTTTATATAAAAAAAATCATCACCTTACAATAAATAATTACAATTTTATTTGTTTGAAAAAATTACTATGTTCAGTAGAACAATATCAAAAGCACATGGCAAACAGTATGAAGGCATGATGATTATATCAAATGTTGGTATAGCTAGTCCCAACCCAAACTATACAATGCATGTTTTAAACAACAGCATGTAAACATTAAAAACACAACTACTTAACAAAAAAATCCAAAATGCACAACTACAATGCAAATAAAACATGTTTACAAATACACTAAGTAACTTCAAGCCTCTCTGACTATATTTGAAAGTGCCAATGAACACATGTATTGTAGTAGTGACACTCTGTAGCTGTCAACGGATTTCATGAAAATGACTAAAAGACAACCTCAACTGTACACATCTACTATTTACACAGACAGGCAAACAAGAGTCAATAGAACTTTCGTCAAAACAATACTGTATTGATGAGATCAGCTAACAGGCCATAGCAGCAGATGTGGCCCACGTTTGCCCTCAATACCCTACCAAAGTAGTGTACATAAATGCATCTTTTTCAATGACTAATATTTGTTGGTAGCGTGTACAATAAACTCACTAATAATGGCAGAGAACAAACACACAAAGGTATGTCCATTTGTTACACTAATAAATAGCTTTACAAATAACTGTTGATATACACCATTGCATAATGCTTGCATTCTATTGTACTTACTGCATGCAACTGTTTTACGCCACTTTAAAATAGGATAATATATGTTTATACTTATGCACACCAAAGTTATTCTACTTGTATGAAAAAATAAAATATATTTTGATTTTGCTGATGCCAAACTACGCTCACAGAATGTATAAATTAAACAGGTTGACTTGAAACCTTTGTAAATGCATTTTCACATAAGAGTTTATACAACCTTTATAAATATATTCTCAAACAGGGTTTGACTTGATGTAGTTATACTTTCAAGAATCAAACAGTTACCTACATCCAACAGATCAACTACCATAAGTCATGATTCAATCTCCAGAATTTGTGGACAGTACTTTTTATGAATTTATGAGCTCCTGTCTTTTTCAATAAAAAACAAATCAATTATTATTTTTCAATAAACTGTTTGATTCATGTAATTTATAACTGGTGAATAATAATTTAAACTGTAAGAAGAAGTTGTTGAATGACAACCCTTCAGTCAAGAATATACAACACTTAATAACAGTTAAATAGAAGCAAATAAATAGCCACAATACCACTTACAAACAAGCTGCATAGACTCTAAGTTGACTGTTATTGGTATTTCATCATCAACTTTTGGGCTACAATTCCCATCATGAACACTTTCAAGTCAAACATGCCGTACACCCACCACATTACAATTAACAAATCTCATTCAGTCATAAACAAAAAACTCAAAACATCTACCAGTATCTAAACCATCAGTAACCTAACTGGATATTTTATAAATATCTTCATTAGGAATTACAACGGTGTCCACTGTATTTCATAGTAATTTTTGCTACATAGCAAATTAATGGTTCATATAAATTATACTGATTGTCAATGACAATGCAAGTATTATATGTTATAATAATTACTTGCATGATACCAATCACAATGAACTGGAAAACAGCCAGTTTTGTAAATTGGTAGACAACAGATAATCTTGAGATTATAATCCATTTGAGGTGATTTTTTTACAAGAAACCATCACTTAAAGAAACACATATTCAGTATCTGCTCAACGGGGGCAAGGATTTGTCTTTTTATAAAATGTAAATTATTGGCCACCTAAGCATGCTGCAAACACATTTATATTGCGTTACTCGATGCCTTCTGTTGTCACACCTGGTAGCTGACGTAAAGATGAGACCACTGACAGAATATTGATACATTGCAATTACATCCTATTATCTAGCCACTATTATTCACTGCTGCTGGTAACAGACCCTGACTGTAATCAATGGTTAATCACCCCGCAGCAATTAATATTCAGGATGTCGCTAAATACTAGTAATCCGACAATCAGTACACTAATGCACTATATCACCATTGATTCACAGGAGTTACCCAGAATATTTGTGGATATTCTGAATGACCACTCTAGTCTAGATAAAACAGTAATGTACAAAATATGTAATTTATACATGTAGTTTATAATGTAAATGTTGTGTAGAGTACCTGTAATGTGTGCATGCTGGCAAAGTTGTCATGAAATAAACTAGAATGTAAGCATGCTGCATCAGCAACTACCTTAATAAATAATTATGTTCCACTTTGGACTAGAGTGTCAAGGTGCATCATCACATGTCAAGTCAACGTATGTCATCATAATTATGTCAATGAGCATCATCGTCATACATCTATGTCTTCTGGTGAACTCAGACATTTGCTAGGTGTGTCCCTCTGGCGAGAGGATAGCTGCAACGTGGAAGGTTTTGGGATCTCGCGGACTATTATTGTCTCGTCCCGGTCGCTATGGTAACCCTCACTGATGCTCTGCCCGTCGCTAGTGACAATGCCACTTGGCTGTTTCGCGGTTGATACACTACACCCTCTAACAGGTGGTGGAGGGGGTGTGCCCCTCTTCTGCCGATACTGGCCAGGCGAACTACCGCCTGGCTTTCCACCCCCTGTAGTTTTTGCACACCGATATGGAACAGCCGTGAATGGCAGCGGCTGCTGTCGCTGTGAGGTGGCGCCACCGTATATTTTTGTGCGGTTATCAGAGTTTGCCGGCGACGTTGGCGTCGTTACGGAACTACCACTGCTGGAGCGAGTAATGCGTGGCTGCCAAACATTCTCCTCAGGTGGCGCTGTCTGGAGGGCAGTGTAAGCATGAGACGACCCACTGTGTGATGAGCATGCCGACGGACTGATGGCGGTGCCTGGCTGCGATGTCGGCACGGACTTCCTCACGCGGAACTTGCTTGGCTTCTCATAGCGTTCTGACACTGGACTCAAAGCGGGGAAGTCTGCAATGTCCCCCGGACTCAGCAGGGGGTCGGGACTGGTGGGGGAGAGCACGGGACTGCGGTGGGGCGGGCTGAAACCAACACCGAGGCCATCCTCGCTAGCCAGCGGGTCGACCTCATTGTCACTGCTGCCACCAGGTGACGCCACAGGTTCTGTCTGCTTGAGCACGTTGTTGAACTGTTCGTCGATCTGCCGCAGTAGCTCATTGAGATTCTTCAGCTTGAGGATGCGATTCTTTGCCCCCGCCACTCCGCCGTCCCGACTCACCTCCCAAGAAGGCCGCACGGGACACTCGGGGGTCACGACCCCATCTGTCTGTGTCTCCGCCTCAGTCTCGCGACAACTGGGTGAACGCAAGACATCATATTGGTCGGCAACGCTGTCGTCATCTGACGAGTCACTTTCGTCATCGTGGCCTTGTGACGACAATTTGAAGTCGTCTGCGTAATGCGCTGACATTCGTGGAATTGTCACGGCCGAGCGCTTCTGCAGTGGCACCATCTCTTGGGGCGTGGCGACTCTAAAGTTGTCCATACTGCGGCCGTGTTTCTTCTTCAGGATGCCCTTCTCTGGGGGCTTCGCCAGCGGCAGAGCGACAGGTGGTGTTATCTTCACCTCGGCACTGTCGCGGTCCGTGGTGCGACTGTGGTCACTCTCCGTCTCACTGAGGGCGCCACTGTTGCGCAGCGCATTCTTCGTAGCCTTCTTGATCTTGTCAGCTCTGTGGGGAAACACATCAATTACCATATGGCATATTGCACACTTTCTTCTGATTCAGTTCTGTAAGTAAACTCCATTGTGTGCATAGTTCATTATGAAACGTAAGGAAACTGATTAAGTGTATAATTGGGAGTTTGAGCGTATAATTGGGAGTTAATGATGCAGCTCTGATATTTCATGTTCTTTGTTTTTTGTGACATGTCCACAAATACACAGGCTCATAGATTGGTTTTGCGTATTTCCTTCTATTCTGAAGCTGAGTTGCACTTTTATATGCCAGACTGTGCACCACGCTGGTAAAACACTTTTACAAATTTCAGTGTCAAAGACATTTCCGCAATGACTGACATTATATATAGGTGGGTTTGCTGTACCGTACATGGATGTGTAACAATAATTATACCTAAAAGCAATTTAAACCAATGAAAGTGAGGTGAAAAAAATTAATTAATTAATTAATAACAGTAACAAAAAGTTTGAAAATATACAGGTTACTGGGCAATGCAAAGTAGATTACTGTTCCCAATTCAGTAATCAAAGAATTGGGAAGCCAGGCTTTCTGTTACAATAGCATTGTCCACACAATTTGAATTATATTTCTTCATCAGTATAGTTATTTCAATAAACCAATATCATTGTGAATTAATATTACCCTGCAGTTACGCCATTTACATGTATATATATTTTGTGACTTCTTATGACATAGTTTTAAGCAAGTGACTTTGTTTTTTTATAGATATAAAGTCACAAAATATGATTTTAACTGCTATAGTAAGATAAATGCATGAAAACCAAATCTCAACATATTTCACTGTGCTGAAACACTTGTGCAAAAACTCAACCCGAGTGAACTGACATGCTTGAAATTAAATTAGTCAGACACATGGTTTCAAACAATTTATCCTTATTTCGTATTTCATCATCACATTTACAGTTTTCCTTTAGCCACTTTCAGATGACTGAAAACTGCCAAAACATAACTGAAAAATGTGCCACTATAATGGTGATAAACAAAAGTTACGCAAGCAGCAGACATCTCACCGGTAGGACGGCATGCTGCCAAAGGAGATGAGGCGATTGGAGCCACTGTCACTGAAGTCTTCCTTCCTGCCCATAGGGGAGGGAGGCAGGCCCAGGAACAGGTCCTTCTTCTTTTTCTTCTTTTTCCGTTTCTTCACTTCTGATCGCTTTAGCTGCACTGGGACACGCCGTCTACAGGAAGAAAGTTACACAAGTATGTGAGCTTAACTGACAACAACTACAGGTGACACGTGAGTCAAAACAGTTGAAGATTTACAGCAACAAAGCACAGACACTTAAGTGACTATCTGCATTAAAACGAATCTTGTCACACCACATCCCTGATTTGCAGGAAACTTAGGTTTCAAACCACTGTTACGTGATCCGTCACGCACATGCATATGCTCATGGAGAGCGTTGCATGGGTCAAGATGGTGTGCAGTTGGAAGTATTCGGTGACTCTGAGGAGGGTGCAGTTGGAATGTTTGAGGGAGTCTATGTGAATGCATTTGTAGGGGTTCAGTGAGTGGCACTGTTGACTCTTATACACAATATTGGTTGATACCTAGACCCATAAAATAAATACGAACTGCCTTTGGAAAAACTTCTGCTACGTGCCTGTGCAAACAAAGGACTTTACAGGGCAGAAAGGCAGAATAACAGCTTACCTGTAACAGAGCATGCTGAAGCCAAGAATGACAAGACCACCGCCAGCGACACAGGCCAGGATGATCATAATCCATCTGGTACTTCGGTGACTAACTGCAAACACACATACACACACAATGTGTTTCTCTGCTTGTTTTACACAATGTTTTTAATTCTTCCAAATAAACATGTAATTCATATCTCATCTGACCTGTTTTCTCGAGGAATGTCAGGGTTTCATACAGACTTAAACTGTACCTCTGGACTTGAACTGTGCATTTTAGCCCTATTGATATTCAAAAAATTCTATACCACGTTGAAGGGTAACCATTGTCTAATCATAGTCTAACATGCAATCATGGTCTAAATTATAAAACAGCCAACACAAAAACAACCACTAAACTGAACATTATTAACGGATAAAATATGGTGCTGGTTTCATGAAAGCATTTGTAAATATGAATTTTCGTACACATTAATTGTCTGGAACATTCTACTCTGCAATTGTCTTGAGTTAAGTAATCTACATAACATTTTCCCATACAAACATTTGTATGGTGTAAATTCTTCACAGCACTGGCCATCATGCATGAGGGATAATGGCTTCCTGTGTCTAAACACTGATGCTGCCAACACCTACAACCACCACAGCCACTTACTCTTGGGGAAAATCTGAGGTGTAACAGTTGTGTGGGTCGACACAAAGAGGACATTGCTTGCGTTGGTTGTCGTTGACATCGTAGTCATCACCGTTGTGGTTGGCAGCGACGTGACGACTGGTCTTGTGACGCCAGGGGGCAGCACCTGGCGTATGCTGCAGTCGGTGCCAACGTAGCCGGGCTGACAGTAACACTTTACATCGCTTGTACAAACCTGTGTACAATGACAGTTTATCACACACGGATGACTTAATTCCAAAGGTGAGAATGTCATGGCCGGCTAACATTAGGCCACTGACTGCAATTTCTAAAGTAGGGCAATTTTCTGCATGCCATATGCCATTTGTCCGTAAGCAGTTAGTCCCTTGTGCCTGGTGTCAAAGTCTGGGGAAGTGACAGGCATACTCACACGCTTATGGAAAAATCCTGTCATTGACCATCTGAGCCAATGGCTGTTGATCTACAAAACCCATGCGAGTGTTGCTCTAGCCGCTGCCAAAAAACATTGCTCTACACGTAGTAATGGAGTCGGCACCATGGGTGCCTTCAACACAGATACCAATGTCACATTATTGTTACAAGTGTTTCTGTCCAATTAGATTATTGCGTCACTGCACCCAGGTGAAGGCGTAAAACGTTACCAATCACAACTTACCCCATTTCCTGAACAGGTCTTATTGCCCATTCCGCGGGGGCAGGAGGCCACAATGAGGGTGTGGATGGGGGTGCACTGCTGGTTGATACACAATGCCCCATCCCTGCACTTTGTGCCGTCCTTGACCATGCCCAGCTGGGGTGCGGGGTAGGGCATCACACCGTTCAGTATCCTGCAAGCATACGATTATGTGTGAAATGTCGAGTTGTTCCAAGCAGTGCATATGTCTGCAGGTACACCATGCCGATAAATGTAGCATTGTATGAGTAGCACCACTCAATGTTGGTACCAGAGTAACAGGTGGGCACCACTCAGAGTTGGTACCAGAGTAACAGGTGGGCACCACTCAGTGTTGGTAACAGAGTAACAGGTGGGCACCACTCAGTGTTGGTACCAGAGTAACAGGTGGGCACCACTCAGAGTTGGTACCAGAGTAACAAGTGGGCACCACTCAGTGTTGGTATCAGTGTAACAGGTGGACACCACTCAGTGTTGGTACCAGAGTAACAGGTGGGCACCACTCAGAGTGGGTACCAGAGTAACAGGTGGGCACCACTCAGAGTTGGTACCAGAGTAACAGGTGGGCACCACTCAGAGTTGGTACCAGAGTAACAGGTGGGCACCACTCAGAGTGGGTACCAGAGTAACAGGTGGGCACCACTCAGAGTGGGTACCAGTGTAACAGGTGGGCACCACTCAGAGTGGGTACCAGAGTAACAGGTGGGCACCACTCAGTGTTGGTACCAGAGTAACAGGTGGGCACCACTCAGTGTTGGTACCAGAGTAACAGGTGGGCACCACTCAGAGTGGGTACCAGTGTAACAGGTGGGCACCACTCAGAGTGGGTACCAGTGTAACAGGTGGGCACCACTCAGTGTTGGTATCAGTGTAACAGGTGGGCACCACTCAGTGTTGGTACCAGAGTAACAGGTGGGCACCACTCAGAGTTGGTACCAGAGTAACAGGTGGGCACCACTCAGTGTTGGTATCAGTGTAACAGGTGGGCACCATCCACAGTTGGTACCAGTCTTACATGTGTGCACCACTCCGAGTTGGTACATGTATAGGGACAGATTTATGTACAAACAGTTGTATACTTACTTGCAGGTGTAGTTCATGCCGTCCATCATGAATGTCGTGATGACGGATGTTCGCTTTCGGCCAACCAATGGCACAACAGCGCCACCTATGCAGTGCAGCAGGCCACATCTGACATTGCTGAAATGCAGAAAAAATATCATTGATACCACTAATAATGCAAAATTTATTAAGTTATGGAATATTTAAATAGTAAAATTGTGCTATGGCTATCAACACTATGATTTTTAATTTCAGTCAGCACAGCACTGTGAGAGATGTCGAGGCTTTGAAACATCATAAAGGCACAAGTTATTAAGAGAGAAAGTTGTGTACTCTGAAATCGTGTACTTTGTAACTATGTTTCATCTGTTAGTTTATTTTGAGATGAGATGGTGACGTTGGCAAGGTAGTGCCAACACGGTGATGTTGGCAAGGTAATGATGCAGTACACGTCATGGTGTTGGTGATGAAATGGCAGTCCTTCTATGTTGGTTGTACTAGTGGTAATGGTGGCATGGTATGACTAGCTTGGTGGTACCAGTGTCTGTTCTGGTACACTGTGGCCCTGTGTGGCCCTCACCTGCTGTCACACTTGTAGTAGTGGCCTGTCGAGTGGTTGCGGCCACAGTGGCCAGTGAACACTCCTGACGGGTTGAACTGACTGTAACATTTGTCCTCCGCCTCGTGGGAACCTGCAGCCACATACACATTGTCTCACAGCATACACAACATGGGATCTAGGCTTTGCTCTGGCCAGAGTGACAGGGCTATCATCCTGGATTAGGGCTTCTGTGGACACTGTATCACATGGTACGTGTACAGGTGACATTAGGGCCCTGTATCACATGGTACATGTACAGGTGACATTGTGGTCATGTACCACAATCTCCCAGGTGCCATCAAATACAACAATATTTTGATAGCCTTAATGTTTAAATACATTTACAGTTGATTAGTTCATGTTAAATAAAATATGAAATCAAATCCACCATTGATATCACACTTCTATATGATGACAATCAATCAATCCACTTTATTTTAACACATCTGTATGAAGTAGATTCAGGGGTACAGTGTACTTACATGTCAAATAAAGTAAAAACAGGTTATGAATGTGAAAATGTCATTACAACAAAATGTACACAATAGCAATCAATGACTTGAAAAAGTACTTTATAGTAGACTGAAGTAATAAAATGTGACCTTTTGGTGAACAAAACAATAAAAAAATTGATTCAATCGTGATTATTTAATAATGCTTGCTATACCAAGACTAGAGCACATTACATGATCACACACGGAAACTTGGAAAGTATACAATCTTAGGAAACTAGAAGATACCAGAAGATAACATGTTATAGTAAACTGGATGCAACAGAAAGATCATCATCCTAGTGTGGTTGTGTGAGTCAGGTAGTACCACTGTTTGGGGACTTTCAGTTTATTTACCTGGCCCCCAGATGTAGCTGCATTGGTCCATGGTGGTGTGACAGTTGCCACGGTAACAATAGCTCTGGCCACTGCGACAGGGCTGTCCATCCTGGATTAGGGCGTTGTGTGGACACTGTAACAAACCATACATGTACAGGTGTACCATCAGTCAGCACTTGGTACATACTACAGGTGTTATAACGCAGTCATCATATCGAAACAATAACTCCGTTTCTAGTTTTTGGCTTCACTTGTGCTATCAGTATATGGCTATGGTCACTGCATGGCTCACTGCGTGTGCATGAATATTCATTATATTTGGGCTGCACAATTAATCACCCACATGGCAGCAAGCTCAGTTATTCACATACAACAGTTATGTATCGGCTTGATGTGCAGACAACAACCATGTTATGCATTGACTTACAAGACAAAACCAGCAGAGAAAGTACTTATGCAAAATTATCATATTTATTGTGACACAGTACACACTGAATGCATGAAATCTTAAAAAGAATCCATTTAATTCATTTATATTCTAGAAATGCTGAAGCGTATTATTTTCTGGATTACTTAACTGCTTCCAAAGTTCTCTTAATGAGTTTATAGAGGTTTATTAACTACACCCAAAAATATACCTAACTATACTCCAGTTAGCATATGTTTGTGTTTTTTTCTCCAAGGCAGACAGTTTTATTCTCGGGCGCCAAATTTTAAGTGATTAATCTACCATGTAAATAATGCCTTAATTTCTTCCAAAACATGCTGTAGGATTCTTACTTGTGTTAGGATTTAATACTATCTGATGGACGTAAATCAATTGTTCATAATGTTTTTGCGACTGCCTGAGTAGTGTCAATCAGTTGGTGATTGTCTTACATCATAACCGGTAAAGTGAAACAAAATTCTAAATTTACATTTTGTTTATGAAATGTAAATAACATTTTACGAACACTCTGGCAAACCGTCTTTAGCATCTGAGTGAGCATAATGCAAGCATAGGGATGGGTGTTTCTGCTGCAGTTATAAGGACAAAATAGATATAAATGTTCCACTGATTCCTACCTGTCCAGTGACTCCGTCACAGAACTCCGGCACGTCACACTCCGTCTCCGCCGACCGACACACGCGGGTCTTGGGCAGCACCTGGGCAACACAGCAGGCTGGGGGTGATCTCAAAACACCATTCAGTTCATTTATTCACACTAGCGTGTATGATTTCATCAGCACAATGCTTACTGGAGACATTACTCATTATTGATGTAATGTAATATCAGAACCTGCTCTGCACTGTTGTGTGAAATGATTAAATAAACGGCCACATCAGCAGTTTCTGTAACTTTATATTCAAGGCATAATCACAACACAAAATCACCTGCTTGCTATTAAAGTCAGACAACTGTGACCGGAAATGAATTATGTTTTGAGGAAAAGTAAAGTGATGTATGATGCTAAGCAAAAGAGCAAATATTTTCAGACATTTATTTAATATTTTATGCTAGGGGATCCACAGTGAAGTAATTTTAGTGAAGTGTCATCACACACAATGTTACTGAGGGTTGTTACAAATTGATTACAGCAACCTCAATGACGACTGTCAATCATGAAGATCTAATCAATTACAATAAACTATTGAGGACTTTTAGGTAACATTTATATCGTTTGTACAGGTAAGAAATTTAAGATTTGTTTGACGCAACTGCGCTTTGACTGGTAACATTTCTGAGCACATAAGGTAAGGTGAAGGCAGGATTGGCAAAAATATTATACTGCATTAGTCACTGATGGAGAGTGGGCTGGTCAGTGAAGTGGTCAGTGAACTGGTAGACTCACGGTGCAGTTGCGGCAGCACTGACCACTGCGACAGTTGGCCCAGGGCCGCAGTAAACACGTGTCTGGGTTACAGCAAGGGTCGTCTAGAAGACACGTCTGGAACAGACACCACACACTGTCTAGTCTGTCTGTACACGCAGCAGCACAAGTATGTCTGACACACAACTCACAAATATCTTACAAGGGCAGGATTCATCAATATTACTTTTTACTTACTTGTCCTGTGTCTAAAAAAAGAATCAACAATCCATTTAAAGAAAGTGAAAATTGCTACTTTTTTGACATTTGTGCTTACAATTTCTTGCTAGGAGTTTCAATGTTGATACGGTAAAATGCTGAATTACAGCTTCTAGGATAAATGTTTTTAAAATGTTGTGCATTATATATTATACCAAAAAAAGTTTTAACAGATTTTCATCCAGAAACTACTATAACCAGTGCTGACACCTACCAGTCGTGACACGCAGTCGCACTCCTCGCTCCTCTCCAATATGCCATTACCGCACTGCTGTGAGAATGCCTCCTGGTGGCACAAAGAAACATCAAAGGTAACAGACCATGGACACTGCCTTACAGTTAAAATCATACCAACAGCATCCTCTACTTTTAAAATATAGTTTCGCCAACTTCTACATAATATTCTCTACTGCGAGTGGTCACTTTGGTTCTTGTCCGCCTTGTTGCTGTGATGTCCACTGTGTCCTCTTCCACAACCTGTGTCATCGCAATGTCACTCCTCCTCACTACATCCCTTATTTGTGTCATTTCTGTCCCCTCCCGCAGCAGTCTCAATAACTTCTTCTTGATCACCTCATCACTGTCCTATGATAATGGTTGAAACAACTGCATTCTGACCTTTCTTAGTCCATCTGTTTGTTAGACACAACACATTCATCTATTTCCTGTTCTAAGCTATAAACTCATCTAAATATGTACAACAGTAAATACTGTGGCACAGTCAGTCGCTAGTGTAGATTTACAGGGCAATATGCCATATGACCATCTCCTATACATGCATGCTGATGCCACAAGAAAGCAATAGTCCCTATAAGGAATGGAAGCACTTCTTTAAAGATAAAGTTATAGGAAATGCTTATCTGGCAGTCTTTGAAATGCAGCTTTCTACTACAATACGTGAGATCAGTGGCATCTCCACACACATCAACCTGATTCATTTATCAGCAACGGAACAACATCAAAACTTGCAAAGGCAGGAGCAGATTTTAGCGCTATAAACTCTGGTTGGTGCAATGCCATGTTTAGACCCCATTAAGAAGCAAAGCTGTGCAGTAAGCCTAGTGTTTCTCCCTGGATACAAATACTACATTTGCTGTGGGACCTGTTGATGGGACACGCCAATGGTACAACAACTGATCGTCATAAAGTACACATTTATATTCTACCATTCCGACTCTCAAATGTGTTCCAATGAGCCCCATTTTAAAAATCATTTCACTGGTATGGTACTTTCATGAACAGCTGTCATCTACTTCCATTCATATCACATAACGGGCACTTCACTGACACAATATTATGTAAAATATTGTTCCCAATTGCATGCAACTTAAACTTGATCTTCATCCAGTAGCATCTAAATTACGCATACAACGGTGAAAGCACATTGTAAGCATGGTTCACTGAAACAATTTGGACAGTCAAGATGTTGAAAGTATATATTGTATAGTTTACGTATTATAAATGTTGCGATAAAAACGATCAGACTATACCATTAACAACAACACCCTGTGCAGGAATTTACGAAGTGTTGCAGTGTTAATCGAAGCATCACAAACACACAGATGTAACACAATTGACAAGCATGGACACCAACGTGGACAACAAAAGCACCAAAGCAGGGTAAACAGTAGTGGCTGGTGATGGCTTATAGCAGTGTGCCCATCTACACCTAGCTGACAACTGATGACAAATCTAATATATATATATATATATATATATATATATATATATATATATATATATATATATGTATAAAATATATATATATATATAGTTATCTTTTTATATATATATATATATATATATATATATATATATATATATATATATATATAATACAGTACTGTATATATATATAAAACAGAGAAAAAAGTATATATTACAGAGTCGTCTACTGACATAAGTTAACACAAATTAACAACTGCCCTGCCTACTTTCAAGTTTACATCACAAAATTCCCAATTACGATAACTACTACAATGAGAACCTCACCCATGGGCGGTCACTGGCATATAGATTTCTACTGCAAAATTACATTTGTTGTTGCGACAGATACAGAAGAAGATACAGAATCTCTGAACAATAATGCAACCGAAATCAAAAACAGAAATAAGGAGAGAAAATAAGTGATAAGTGCTTTGTAGTGCGTTGGCCACAAGTAGACAGCAGAACAAGTTAAATAAATGGTATGTTAAGTTAGCAGGCCAGGGGCACGTTGACCTACCTCCAATATATAGAAACCGTATGTAAGCTAGAAATGTAACAGTGACAAAACGATGGATGAATGTGTGAACTAGGCGATGGAGAAGAGCAAAATTCTTAAGTCAAAATTCTTGAGAACAATGCGTAAATTGGGGGCAAACTTCTTCTGCTCTTAACATGGTAAATATTTATTATTATACATGACACGATGGTTGATAAGACACCCTTCAAATATCTAAACATATCATATTATGCAAATATTGATATATTAAAAAGTAGAACTAATTTACTACACAAGTGAATATATCTATTTAGCCACATGAATGGATACATCTATGATTTTTACGTAACATTAACAGTATCATAATATATATATATATATATATATATATATATATATATATATATATATATATATATATATATATATATATAAATCCAAAACAGCTTTGTATACATCATATTTATTTTGCCAGTATTTATTAAAAAAATTGTCTTTACTCAAGAATATGCTATTTATCTCAATAATTGATGTCCTGCTGTCAGGAATTAGGAATTTATCAGTTGAAATGATGCTACTTGCATGATGAGGCAGTTATCTCTTAAAATGACATTATTATGCAAGGCATTTATGCCATGAAAGGACAATAACATTTTAGCTTACAACCCAAAGTAGATAACTCACCTCATTTTCATCATTGAAGAGACAGGCTCCAAGACCACTAAGGAGGGACATGTTCAGCTGAGCGTGACTGCATGTAGAAAACCGTCGCGGGTAGACGAACATGCCACCAAGCTGGTTCCCCATGATGCAGCCAGATGGCGCTTCACATTGACATTCTCCTACGATAAAAAACATGAATTAAAATATTCACCTTGAAACCAAACTTAGGATAAAGTAGTAGAGGCCACCGTTAGTCTTGAGATACAATGCCAGCCATCACTGTAATTACATACGATGTTTTGGATTTCTGGCATAACATCTAACATGCCCTTTTTCCGTATGCCTCGATGTCATTAACTGACCAACCGATAACATAGGTTGCCAAACTTGCCATATGAAAAATGTTAAGATAACTCACCAAGTAAGTACAGATTTATGAATTGTTGAATCCATACAGAAAACAGTTGTAGAACAATTTCATCTTGGAAATTAGATGTATAGTTTTGTATCTTTGCATTGCAGTGTACTTACTGCTGCTGTCGTGTGTCAGTCCGAGTGTGTGTGCCACCTGGTGAGTCAATATGACACCGCTCATCTCAATGTCCCATACGTGTCTCATCTGTAACATTGACATCAATCGACATTGTTACTGGCTCGGTTCAAGCAACATACTATTTATTACGTGTAACATCACTGTAGGTATACAGTCACACGGACAAGTGCACATATAGTGCACAAAACAAACATGTACACGCACACAAACAGACAGACATCTGCATGCACACACATACTTCCCAACAATACACACGCTGCATGAACCACCACATGACCACAGACCACAAGAACATACACACCTGTCCATCCATCCACCGTACATTCAAACACACATGATACTTGCCCACATATGCAAATATTATACAGGCATATATGACTATATCATTTTCAGCACCCAAGTTTTGCATGAAGTCAATAACAACAAGAATATGTGGGTCAGGGGCCACGAGTCTCATGACACATACGTGTAGTAACTACTGTAGAAAGTTGGGGGCTCCCCGCCCACCTCCCCGAGTCTGATATAGAGTCAGTAGTCAGGAGGGAGGTCAGCCTGAACGGAGAATAACGTTCACTTACCAGACTCACACCAACTGCCCGATTGGTGCACACTGAATATGGAATGGACATGCCCACCTCGTCGTCATGGAAACGCTGACCACTGAAATATGAGAAAATGTGACATATAATATTTGAGTCTTAACATTTTCATGACTCAATAATCTTTCTTCTATATCCATTCTGATGCGTGAAAACTAAAAGCACTGTGTGTAGAATGTCAAACACAAATTGCATGTCTCAATAAAAGTTGGATTTATACATTCTACTAGGGCAAGTTCATCTGTCAACCCGCACACTTTGGAGGTCGTGACTTACGTGAGCAGTTGAGCAACCGGTGGCTTCATCTGAGAGACCGTTTCCTGTGAATATGCCATGAAGTTGTCGAGTGTCTCTCTCACCAGGGGGCTGATATAGAAGCGATTGATCACATTCCAGATGTCAAGATGTACGAGCCTGATGCGAATATTCAACTCGGAGTACAGCTGAAACACACACAAACTCAGTGAATTTGAACACATGGAAATGTGAAGAAGAACTTAACAAAAGCTATAGGCATGTTTTCATACAGCACAGCATCCAGCCTCGGCTCTGTTTAAAGCACTATACATGGCTGATCTGTTCAACTTCATTTGAACACCAGCATAACTTCTGTGTGAAGCTTTCCATGCTGACATTATAAAAGTGATATTGCTGGTAGAATGCAGCTTGAAGTTAGTTCTTCGTTCTTCCTTGAAGTTGAAAATTTTCCATCAGTCTGCTTCTGTCAGGGATAGCAACAATAACATGAGAGTTTCAACATGTCAGACAGGTATACAATTTAATATTAAAAATGTATAAGAATGATTGTAATGTGTGTGTGTGTGTGTGTGTGTGTGTGTGTGTGTGTGTGTGTGTGTGTGTGTGTGTGTGTGTGTGTGTGTGTGTGTGTGTGTGTGTGTGTGTGTGTGTGTGTGTGTGTGTGTGTGTGTGTGTGTGTGTGTGTGTGTGTGTGTGTGTGTGTGTGTGTGTGTGTGTGTGTGTGTGTGTGTGTGTGTGTGTGTGTGTGTGTGTGTGTGTGTGTGTGTTTTATTATGGTTAATAAAGTACATTTTCCAGCAAATAAGAAACACTGAATGGCCAAATATTAATCATTTTAAAGATTTTTTATAAATCTGATCTTCACTATATTTTTAATCTAAGCTTTCAAATTCTCCCAGTAATGTATTGTTTGCTTTGGAATATTTTGCAGATATTCAGAAGGTTCAACTCCGGCGACCATCCACAGTCCTTTACACCTAACCTCAACAATGACCTTGACCCTTGTACTCACCTTGTCGACAATATTGGCAAGCATGAGAAAGTGGTCAACGACATCAAGGTAACTAGCGTTGAACTGTTTGTACTGAAACACATACCACGCATATCACCAGAATGCCAATATTAAATGAAATTATCCATTCAAACATATTTTTCATCATACCAAGTCAAACAGTAAAAACTATAATGTATTCTAGCATATATATCACAAAATAATTGTTTTAATATAACAGAAATAACTGTTGAGTTCAACAGTTCAAGGTCTACTATAAAAACTGCTGAACGATAATGTAAATATGCAAGCTAGGATAATTCTGAGTAAAGTTGGAATGGTAAAATTGTATTTATTATCAAACCTGAGGCCACACCTTCGAATGCAGCATATAAACAAACTGTTTCTTCTCAAACAACAACAAAATGGTTAACAACTACAACAAGTCAGCATGTTATAACAGATATAATTTATACTGTGTAACGGGACTGATTGATAAAAATCAGTTACACAACCTCACTTGAACTTGTTGAAGATAAAGCACGGCACCAATAGTCTGTGCATAAGCAGTATTAAGCACATCATCGTCTAACTATAACTGTCTAAACTCACCAGTGCGTGGTCACACACAAGGGCCAGGTCCAGTCTCTTGGTGTCGGCCAGGGCATCCCAGTCACCCTAAAACGGTGGTCACATAGCAACATGTGCTCTCATACAAATGACATGTATGCAGAAACATGCATGCCCTTGTCACTGCTAAGATTCTCAGTACAAGTCAGACACTTGAAAGTATCACATGTTTGTTTCATCAAATTCAAGACAACTTCAAAAAGTGTTCCTATTCTTATACAAATTTACAACAACAACAAAAATATATTATATATATATTTATATATATATATATATATATATATATATATATATATATTTTTTTTTCTACAAAAGATGACAATTGTTCTGAGAGTTTCTCAAATAAGAATCCTTCAAAAAATCTATGTCTATGTTGTGAAGCTCAACTGTGAATCTCTAGTGGCCTAGTATAAGGTAAGTTGTACTCACTCGACTGGCTTTGACAATCTTCAGTCGACGTAGATATTCGCCCTTGTGTAGTGCCTGGAATGACTTCCACATTCCCCGCGGCGCCGCTGTCACACCATACAGGAGTGTCAACACAACATACATGAACATGGTTCATATATTCATTCAGCTGTCACAGCAAACAGGAGTGTCAACACAACATACATGAACACGGTTCATATATTCATTCAGCTGTCACAGTATACAGGAGTGTCAACACAACATACATGAACACGGTTCACATATTCATTCAGCTGTCACAGCATACAGGAGTGTCAACACAACATACATGAACAGGGTTCATATATTCATTCAGCTGTCACAGCATACAGGAGTGTCAACATACATGAACATGGTTCATATATTCATTCAGCTGTCACAGCATACAGGAGTGTCAACACAACATACATGAACACGGTTCATATATTCATTCAGCTGTCACAGCATACAGGAGTGTCAACACAACATACATGAACACGGTTCATATATTCATTCAGCTGTCACAGCACGCAGGAGTGTCAACACAACATACATGAACATGGTTCATATATTCATTCAGCTGTCACAGCATACAGGAGTGTCAACATACATGAACATGGTTCATATATTCATTCAGCTGTCACAGCATACAGGAGTGTCAACACAACATACATGAACACGGTTCATATATTCATTCAGCTGTCACAGCATACAGGAGTGTCAACACAACATACATGAACACGGTTCATATATTCATTCAGCTGTCACAGAATACAGGAGTGTCAACACAACATACATGAACATGGTTCATATATTCATTCAGCTGTCACAGAAAAACAGGAGTGTCAACACAACATACTCAACACAACATACATGAACACAGTTCATATATTCATTCAGCTGTCACAGAATACAGGAGTGTCAACACAACATACATGAACATGGTTCATATATTCATTCAGCTGTCACATCACATGCGTGCCAACACAACATACATGAACATGGTTCATATATTCATTCAGCTGTCACAGCATACAGGAGTGTCAACACAACATACATGAACATGGTTCATATATTCATTCAGCTGTCACAGCATACAGGAGTGTCAACACAACATACATGAACACGGTTCATATATTCATTCAGCTGTCACAGAATACAGGAGTGTCAACACAACATACATGAACATGGTTCATATATTCATTCAGCTGTCACATCACATGAGTGACAACACAACATACATGAACACGGTTCATATATTCATTCAGCTGTCACAGAATACAGGAGTGTCAACACAACATACATGAACATGGTTCATATATTCATTCAGCTGTCACATCACATGAGTGACCACACAACATACACGAACATGGTTCATATATTCATTCAGCTGTCACACAGAGTCCCCATTAATCGAGTCATTATACAATTCATGAACACTGTTCAAGCATTCTCTTAGTTATTACGTCATCAAGGACACAGTTGGAACTTTTGTTCAGCTGTGACTACTGGGGGTAATTCCTAGTTTCTATCACAGACAGAAGTCTAGTGTTTCTAACTTTCTAGTGTATCAAGATGTACCTACCACATTTGGCACCAGATGGAGACACTGACTTGTAGACAACATGTGGTTCATAAGTCTGAAGAGAGACAGGAAGAAAATATGTCAATAAATGCACTGGATTACAATTCACAAAATGCAAAAAAGCATAATTATGCAACAACTATAACAAAACAGCAAACAAACTGTAAATGTAACAACAGTGCACTGAATGTCTATACACTGTGTAACAGCTGTATGTAGTACTATGTATAGTGTTCCCCCTGCTATATGATGAGCCAGGTGGGCCACCTCATTGTTTTTCTAAGCTACCTCGCATAAAATATGGCAAAACTGCCACCTCGTATATATCCTGTGTCTCTGCTGACTATTTGCAAATAATGCTACAAACTTGTTTACATGCTGGCTTTTTCACGTTTACATGATAGATAGATTTATTTATTTCACCACTTTATGCCAGGGAATAGATTAAAACACTCTTCATAATGCACCATTTTGAAGCTGATGTTAAAAATAGTTCCGAGGGCGTGCCTCCAGAAACACATAGCATTGTATCTTCAGCACCTGGTCAGGTCACCCTACCACTTCGTCCATTACTTTACCCAAGGGGAAACACTGTTTACATTATGTAATAACCACGTACAAAGTGTAATAGCTGTTTGCAATATGTATAATGTGTAATTTTATATGCAATATGTAATAAATACAAGGTATGTATGTACAATGTGTCATAACTATCTGTAAAGAGTAACATACATTTACAAGTCTTACAACAATGTGCACTACCCAGGTATATGTAACAAGTGCGTAAAAGCGCAACCAGCCAGTGCAGTGATCACTAGTAAGTTCTCACGAAGGCCCAGCATGTCCCAGTGCAATGTGACATACCCTGTTGCCTGTCAGTCTTGTCTTAAGGGGTCGTATCACGTATGTGGCATTCTCCAGCCAAATAAGTCCACTGCAACACAGATGCACAGAGTTAGTATTTAGAATATCAAATTTATGAAAACTAACAAGATAATCATGTGTACATATTACAACACTTTCATAACCGTTATGCAGCAGTTCATTATGAAAAAATATTACAATACGCCCACCCATCCATGCCAACCCACTGACCTACACATACGCACGCAGGCACGCACGCATGCACGCACGCACACACATGCTGTATTTACCTTGCAAGTGTAACATAATCTACTGGTACATATCAGCACCATAAAAACAATCTTGGTCATTACTGTGAAATAAGGGTTTCTATTGTTACAACCAATGCTATTACTAAAACAGTACAACACCTAGAAATGATCATTAATAACACAAACACATACAGACATAGACATACAGACATGCAGGCATGCAGGCATGCAGGCATGCAGGCATGCAGGCAGGCAGGCAGGCAGGCAGGCAGGCAGGCAGGCAGGCAGGCAGGCAGGCAGGCAGGCAGGCAGGCAGGCAGGCAGGCAGGCAGGCAGGCAGGCAGGCAGGCAGGCAGGCAGGCAGGCAGACAGGCAGACAGACAGACAGACAGACAACACGCACGCATGCACGCACACACACATCTATGTATATATATATATATATATATATATATATTATATATATATATATATATATATATATATATATTTTTTAAAATAATGTATAGTATGTATATATATATATATATATATATATATATATATATATAGAGAAGCATACATAAAACTTACCTGATTCCACTGCATGTGCTGACGGCCACCATAGAATGAGGAACGCGTCTGACATAGCCCTGGTAGTAGCAGTGTTCAGGGTAAAGCTGTCCAACAGAAGGCATTTAACAAGTGTTATTTTGTCACGGCTAGAATTAATGAAAACACTATAACAAATGAGATGTGGCAATGAATACTGGAGAAAGAACGGGAGGCCAAAAAGGCAGTTGAATTCCTGGGTGGAATAATGGAAATTTGCACATGCCCGATGAGACACAGATCTATGAGATCCTATGTACGTAATTAACCCTTACATTACCAGCTACTAGAAAGCCACAGTGGGACGACAATCACAGCTTGATATTGTATTGAGAGAAGATAAAAGCAGGTGACATCGACTGAATGAGACACGTCACATGTAGTGTAACCTGACAGGTCGTACCTCCTCCGTGACGTGATTCTGTTCGTCCACCCCTCGTCGCAGTGTCAGGCCCTTCACCAGCAACTCCCTGCATCACAACATAACTAGTCGTAGAAATATATTGTTTAGAAACAACATGAACAGTTATCTCAGGAGAGGTTACGCAAATAAAAAATTATTCCTGCAAAGACCTTCTTGTTCACTTGGCATGAGTTTTGTTTTGAGTGGCAGTTTTGTTAAATCTTGTTATAACCAGTGAATGTTTTCTTCAATGTCCACCAAGTGCACTGACTGACTAACTAATTTGAACTGTCTCATTCTTTCATGACTAGGTATTTGTGTATTTAGGAAATAAAAAAAAACATGTGTCTTCTGCCTCAGACATGAACAGCTGAAGGGTATTTTCATCTGGTGTCTTTACCAGTCTCATCTAACCCTAAAAACGTAAAAGCCCCACACGCAGAGGCCAGAGGTTTGTTTCATTACACGGGAAGTCAACCACCATTATCTCTGAAGGTTCTGGCTGGCATCTTCCACATGTAACTAGAGAGGACAGTAATTATATAACGCAGTATCCAATCCTCAGGATTACTCAAAGCGCTTTACACTTTACTTCCCTGACAAACCTGTTCAATCAGACACCATCTCAGCTTCTCTGGGAAGCATCCAGCTATATGCTACAATTAATGTGTGAAGGCTGTTCATACACATATCCACCACTGTCTGTTGCCAGGTACTCATTTATACAGTTGAGTGAACTGGAGCAATGTAGAGTGAAAAAATGTGCCCAATGTTTTAACATTACAGCAAAGAATTTGAACTGGGTCCTCTTAGCCATGTAATGGCAGCTTCAAAGATATATAGCCTGTTAGTGAAGTCAACTTTTTCAGTAGACACAGAAGTTAATGAATTAGTCTGAGATATCTGAGGCATGGAGGACACGTAGGTGGTTGCCCTACTTGCTCTAACACCTCCCTGCAGTAGGCAAGGCATCCACCCTGAGCATAGTGTGAGAGTAGGCCACTAACAACCCTACACCATGGGGTGGCATCAGGAATCGGTGAAGCGTGAAGGTGTAACTGATAGGCCAGATCTACTCAACAAGCCCTGTTTGGCCTCTACAAGCTACATGTTTGTAGGGTCATGCAAAGAGAGCTGCCTGCCTCACATGTGACATGTTTTACAAGCACCTGACGGGTGTCAAATGCAGTGTATATCAATTACATGACAGGTGTCAGAACCCTAGTATAGGGGAATGGGGTTTGTGTCAAAATGTATCGTTACTGATGGGAAGATTCGTGTGTATTCGATTCATATGTATATACAGCCTAAAACTAGTGTGTGTGGGTGTGTGTGGTGTGCATGCGTGCGTGTGTACATGCATGGGTGTGTATGTTTACACCTGCAGTGTATATGAATGTGTTTTTCTGTGTGTCTGCACATGTATGTATATACCTATACACATACTCATTCTCTGATAAAAATGTAATTACATTTCCAATGATGAACAAAGATGTAAGTAATATCTTCTGTCTTGTTTACTGTCTTCTTCCTTCATCCCATGTCAATATTCTTCCTCCCTCTGTCCCTCCCCCTTTTGGCTTCCCTCGTCCCACCTACCTGTTTAGTTCCAGTCGCATCTTGTATCGTCTCCCCGCCAAGTGGAACTCGATGGAAGTGTGATGAAAGTGGGCTCTCTGAAACACACCATTGCCAGGGCTAGTATCTCGGTTGTCCATCTGAATACACTGTTGTCATGCTGAAATACATTCTTTCTAACATGTCCACTTTCCAACACAAAATCAGATTATGCACTAGTTAGTAAAGTATCTTTGATAAGATTGGCATAAATATCCAACGATAAACTATGCAAATACATCATTTGAGTTTACATTCATATTTATCAACAGACCTGATCAAAACAGGAACAAATTTGTTAAGTCTAGTCTGGTCTTTAGCCCTGTAGTCCTGTGTGTCCAGCGATGGACATCAGTCATCTGGTATTTAGCCTGTAGTCCTGTAGTCCTGTGTGTCCAGTGAAGGACATCACTCACCTGGCATTTGGACCTGTAGTCCTGTGATGGACATCACTCACCTGGTGTTTGGCCCTGTAGTCCTGTATGTCCAGCAATGGACATCACTCACCTGGTGTTTGGCCCTGTAATCCTGTGTGTCCAGCGATGGACATCACTCACCTGGTGTTTGGCCCTGTAGTCCTGTATGTCCAGCAATGGACATCACTCACCTCGGTGTTTGGCCCTGTAGTCCTGTATGTCCAGCAATGGACATCACTCAACTGGTGTTTGGCCCTGTAATCCTGTGTGTCCAGCGATGGACATCACTCACCTGGTGTTTGGCCCTGTAGTCCTGTATGTCCAGCAATGGACATCACTCACCTGGTGTTTGGCCCTGTAGTCCTGTGTGTCCAGTGAGGGAAGTGGCACCTTGCGAGTCTGTCTGGGATAGATGATCTCATAGGGAGCAGGTATTGTCTCCAGCAGTTGGCTGTTTGCGTCGCGGTCCAGAACAACATCTGCCACTGAGGCTGCACAGAGGGGGACGGAGCTAACAGTGCTAGTTCAACATTCATGCACAGAGGTGGACGGAGCTAACAGTGCTAGTTCAACATTCATGCACAGAGGTGGACGGAGCTAACAGTGCTAGTTCAACATTCATGCACAGAGGTGGACGGAGCTAACAGTGCTAGTTCAACATTCATGCACAGAGGTGGACGGAGCTAACAGTGCTAGTTCAACATTCATGCACAGAGGTGGACGGAGCTAACAGTGCTAGTTCAACATTCACGCACAGAGGTGGATGGAGCTAACAGTGCTAGTTCAACATTCATGCACAGAGGTGGACGGAGCTAACAGTGCTAGTTCAACATTCATGCACAGAGGTGGACGGAGCTAACAGTGCTAGTTCAACATTCATGCACAGAGGTGGACGGAGCTAACAGTGCTAGTTCAACATTCATGCACAGAGGTGGACGGAGCTGACAGTGCTAGTTCAACATTCATGCACAGAGGTGGACGGAGCTAACAGTGCTAGTTCAACATTCATGCACAGAGGTGGACGGAGCTGACAGTGCTAGTTCAACATTCAGGTGGAAATGTGACTGGCTGCAGTGAGTTGTATAAAGTTTACGAATGTGATTGGCAAAGGAGTTGTGTAAAGTTCATGGTTGGAATGTGTTCTACAGCACAGCATTGTGCTTCCATGGTGGGACATGACACACTACAAAACACATGAGGGAATTTGTATAGATGACAGGCTGAGCAGTGATAACAGATGACTGTCATAACAAGAGACATCAAACACAAAAGGAATTATGTCAATTGACAAAGTGAGGATACTAGTAGTCTGTATTTGTGACAGGATCTGAAGATTATAAATGTGACAAGACAGACTGCACCAGGGGCAGACAAGACAGACAATGAGACAGACAGACAGGCAGGTGAGTGGGCAAATGGATGGATGGACAGATATAAAAGACAAAAATATTGATCATAATTCTGTATGAATTGCTAGCAACCACTGTCAGACATACATCTTGAAAACAGCTGATGACACAACAAATCATATTACTAGTTTTGTGTTCTTTATTTTGATGTATATACGTATGTCTGGTGTGATGTTGCCCCTAACTGGGCTGACAGAGTCTTATAACTCTTAGTTGACTACTTACCATCTTGCCATGACTCAAAGTCTCTGTCATCTTCTTGGTCTTCATAATCTAGGTCATTTTCCTGCTCTGTAAGCAGACATCAAAGACTCAGTCAGACTGTCAACATGACATGTTCAGATGATCACTGAGTCACTGGATCCCTACTTAAACTAACTTAGTAACTTTTGTCTGTAATGTAATGAATTGCAGAACCCACAGTCTACTGCCTACCCTTTGTCCTAGCTATCAAGTACACCCTGCTACTACCTCCTTGGGGTCGTAGCTCCACAGGAACACTGACAAAAAACTAGACAACTTCAGCAGGCCAGACCCTTGTGTTGACGACAGCCTCCTCTGTGTGCCAGGTGCCACCCGGGGGAGTCTCACTTAACAGATGTGCCACACATCACATATTACTATGCAACATGGCCTACCACTTAATCATTGAAAGCAATTGTTTAATTCTTTCATCTGACTCTGGTAGGTCAGGGGACCATTTCACTAACATTGTTAAGAGCTCTTAAACCCAAGTTTGCACTTTAAAATCAAATTTGATCCTTAACAGTGATCTTGAATACCTGCAACTGTCAACCCCATGATGCACCTGCACGACATTGTCACTGGTGTGTCATGGAAATAGTGTCCTTGGTAATATGGCAGTGGATATTTGTTTTGAGAAAAATATATATATAACAACAGATTTTGTTTACAGATTTATTTTTCTTAAGAGCTCCTTGTTTCTACTTAAACTAAGCAGTACTATACACACAGAGAACAGACTCAGAGTGTTGTTGCATTAACAATGAACAAATGTATAACTTCAAATGATTCTTCAACATAATTATGACTGCATTCACACTGTGAATAAACAGTTATATATTAGATAAATATTCATCAAGTATTAGCTATTCATCAGCAAAATACAATTTTGTAATTTTAGTTCATGAAAAATGTATTTACTTTTTCTCCTTTTGCAGCACTAATTCATCCAACTGATTTAACATCAAACCATAGCTTTATGCAGAGACCCGTCTACCCATCATTTGGACGGGTAAAAACCATTGTGGACGGGTAACAAAAATGAAGGACCAAAACAAAAAGGTGTTCCAAAACCGTAGATATTGTCAGTTATGCCTTAGAAGTGAGGGTAAATGGCATCACATGTCTGTTTGTAGCCCTTTTCAGGTCATCAGACACATTTCAAAGTTTGTAAACTGGCTTAACAGTTAATATCCACGTGTTGACCAAAACATAAAGCCCTGCATCAAACTGGTGATTTATTTAACATAAACAACCAGAACTGATATCTCCTTCTTGTAGGAAGGCAGCTGCTCCTGTTAGCAATTAATGCATTAAGACACCTGTTTGTGCATGCAGGTGTGTCGCATAAATGTAGACCTCTGACATGAACAAACAGTCACAGATCTGTGTAATACTATACAGGCGTATATTGCAAACAGTATGAAAAGATTGGAAACTTTAAAAACATGAATTATATAATGTGACAAATTTGTACGCTTTTCAACATAAACATAGCTATTCTAAAATAGCTTTTATACATTACTAGGTGAACAAAGTTATCTTCAGTTTCAGTCACGGAATATGAACAGCCTATTTGGCAAAGTGACATCGCAATCAATCATGCTCACACAAAGTTCTCTTTTTGCGAGTGACCCTGCTGCTCTACCTTTGCCCCGCCACATGTCCTGGTTGATCCACATTGCCCTGTTTGTGCACCTTTGCATGATCTACCTGCCAGGTGCAATCTACCCTATCAGGGTAACAATCCGAGACTGATGCAGTGGAGCAGCAAGGCAGAAACGATGATGCCATCTTTCACCAAGCACTTCCTCCAACATATGGCAACCATTACCTCCCAGTTCTCACCTTCCCTCCCTACCCTGTGTCATTATCATTCCCCTCCCAGGCTGCTGCTCCCAGACCTGTGAAGTCTGGGGATATCCAGGCCTACTTTATGTAGCTGCAGTTTATGGGGGCATTAGTGAAAGCAGACTTAGAGGGGGCCTGATGCCCTGTACCTGGTATAAAGATAACTGGGTGAAGAGACCATCTGTGATTGGAGCACTCAAAGACCCCATCAACAGTTTACAGGGCATGAGTTCAGTACTTGTGAGAGGTACTTTGTGGTTCTGGGACACTGCTAAAAAGGATAGATGTCATAAATGATACACCATTAGCCTACGTTTAAACACCAAAATGTAATAACATGTTTGGTGGGTGATAAGATAAAAGGTATGTCCTCAGACCAACCACTGTAGTACATGTGCAAATAATAAACATCTATCAATAAGTTTCATTTCATATTTACCTGTTTCGTTTTATTTACTACAAAGTCTTAAATTCTTAATATCCATATACTGAACAACATTTCATGTATTTTTGCACTGCTTTCACACGAGTCTGGCTTCAATGATTTGGATATTTTTTCTGAAAGTGGAAGGCCAGAAAATTCACTATCTATCCATGTACAAATAGATATTGGACAGACAGGTTACACGGGGAGGAATATGAGAGGAACTTTGAAACCTGCAAGTCCTAGCCAGAAGGGAGGCCTGCAATAAGATCCCCACTCAATACACAGTCAGCACCTACAGGTATTTATCCAGATGTCCTGGCAAGATGTAAATACACCAATGTCAATAAATCAGTCCAATATATGGGAATTAATCCCACCTGGTGAGTTTCTTAGAGGTTCCACTAGCCTGGATTAGCTGTACACCCCAGACACTGACCAAAGCCAGGAATGGTACATTATAGTAAACGTATTATGCCCAAATGCCTATTTATAATTTGTTTACGTGGACATGGAACCATGTCAATGTAACCCTTGTTGAACACATCATTAGTATGATAATTAAAATTATCATACGACATAATAATTGTTAAATATAAAATGTAATGTTGCATTAATACTATAAAATATAAATGTGCTGTTTTTTATAGAAAAGCTGAAAAAACTGCACATTCACATAATTTTTTTTCACCATGTTCAAATGACTAAGATATACATATACTTTGTTCATTTACTGGTTATTGACATACAGCTGTCTGATGGTAGTAATATTATTATCATGTTTGAAGACGAATTCCGGTAAGTTTGGGAGATAGACAGAGTAATGTCTTCCATGTTAATTTCCAAAAAGGAGAATTGCAAGATTTTTTTTTTAAACATGCTGCTAATTACAACAACAAAAATTATGTTTTTAATATAAAACCAAACAGTAATTTTGTGCTGTGTGGAGACAGACTGACTCACTGTTACTGTCAGACACAGTGAGGAAATCAATACTTGCGTGTAGTAGTCTGGTGGTAGATCAGTAACCTACGGTTGCAGGAACTGAATACTGAGTCTGATTATCGTTATTCTTTTACACATATCTCAGTTAATTTACCATTTTTCTCATAATGTTCATTATAACTGTATCAGTTTTTCTTGAGTTTATTATCAGTGGTAGTGGTTGCTATCTGAAAAAATTGGCTAATTGACACATTACAAGAAAACCGGATGTGAAATGGCTATAGTTTCTGAAACGTTCATCCAATATCTTAGTATAAACTATTATGTATCTAGGCCAAGAGTCGTAATTTGGATTAGGGGTACAGTTGTAGCAATGTTGAATGATATCCAGGTAAGTTCTTTAGTTTTAAAGCTCAGTCATATCTTGAGAACTACCGGGAGGTACCCACCAATTTAAAATCATCTGTTCTACAAGACCGATCGCAGGAAAATTTCAAAATTATAAAGAATGTAAACTAAAATTACTTCCTGCAACAACAAACAGCAGAAAAGACATTCTAGGAGAGTAAAACAAAGGAATGCTGAATAAAACCTCTACATTTCCAAAATGATGTGAGTCAAAGGCCAGAAGCCTGAAGTACAATTAGTACCAGGTATGCTCAGACATTCATATATTGCTAACACTGAACACACGCTGCAAACACAATTACAACAGTAATGTGACATGGAACTGTATATGGTAATGTTATACTTGGCTGTGGATAAACTTGCATAACAATAAATATTAATGTAAGTGGTCACTGGTGGCTGTGCACAGATTGGCATTTTCTAGTTCTAACTTGATCTGGGATGTGTTCAACTTGCGACCATTCTTTCTGACAGTCCCAAACGATCTTGTATTCAACACTCAATCAACAGAGACATGAAAGACGATCTTTCTTTCATTAATATAATATTGCAGTGTCTAGTCCAAGTGTTTCATCTCTGTTGAGTAAAATTCTATTTGAGTTTGTGATATCATGTAAGAAGCATTCAACCAAATCTGTTGCTTCCGCAGCTCTTCTCTCGTAATCTTTGCTGCTGCACAACTACCGGGGTATGCATTTGTTGAACTGACTTAAATGCAGATCTGAAATGTGCTGCCAAGCCTTGTCAAGACTGTGAGCACTGGGCATGAAATGAATGGCAGTTTACAATGGGAAGCTGACTGTACCAGTGGGACACTGCTTCCCCCACAAACACTATCGATCGAGACACTTATAGACGGAGACAGATATGTGTTTTGACAATCCGTAAGCCTTGTTGTCTTATCTAGATGCTGCGACCATCAACTAGCTGAATAACAAGTGCAATATCTCTCATGAATAACTCCACTGGATTGGTTGCTGTGCACACTGTTATCTTAGAACAGTCCTCAAACTGGGTGTGTCTTGCTTAACTTACTTCAACTGGGTGAGTCAGGATCTGAGTTAGTGTCTTGAGTGTCACCAGCTGTGGGATACACAGGAGTGTCATCTCACATGTTGTGTACACTAGTATGTCATGAGTGTCACCAGCTGTGGGATACACGGGAGTGTCATCTCACATGTTGTGTACACTAGTATGTCATGAGTGTCACCAGCTGTGGGATACACAGGAGTGTCATCTCACATGTTGTGTTCACTAGTATGTCATGAGTGTCACCAGCTGTGGGATACACGGGAGTTTCATCTCACATGTTGTGTACACTAGTATGTCATGAGTGTCACCAGCTGTGGGATACACGGGAGTGTCATCTCACAACTTGTGTACACTAGTAGGTCATGAGTGTCACCAGCTGTGGGATACACGGGAGTGTCATCTCACAACTTGTGTACACTAGTAGGTCATGAGTGTCACCAGCTGTGGGATACACAGGAGTGTCATCTCACATGTTGTGTACACTAGTATGTCATGAGTGTCACCAGCTGTGGGATACACAGGAGTGTCATCTCACATGTTGTGTACACTAGTATGTCATGAGTGTCACCAGCTGTGGGATACACGGGAGTGTCATCTAACATGTTGTGTACACTAGTATGAACGATCATGTAGCCATGCATGATTGTCAATATTAAGTTTTCTTTGTGTGTATAATATAGTAGTATAGGTCTATGTATTTTGTTTGAAGAAACGTAATCACAACTAATTTCATTCACGAACCCTGTTGTACTGTGCTAATGACTACTTGAATACTCTTATTCAGTTGGCAGTTGGCACAGTGGGGCATTGTGTGCTGGAAACAATCCTGCTTGTCCATTCTATGCGAATACAACAGAAGTACTAAAGATTTCAATTATCAGATGTTGGGACACTCTTGCAGGCATGAAGCCAATGACATGGAAGTTCAGAATTCCGATGTGGTATTGACAATTGACACTGTGGGAATTACGTTGAAATTGATTATACACTAACACTTGGCAGTGTCCATCTCTACAGGTTTGTGTTAGAAGGGAAATGACCAATGATGATCAGTTGTCAGTCAATATACATACACATTCAATGGTCAACCAAAAAACATTTCAGCAGTCAGCACAAACTTACAATGGAATTTATGCCATGTCCAGTATGGAATTAAATACATTAGTACTCTGAACCTCCTCAATGTGGTTGTTTGCCTTGATTCACTTGTTGACAACTTCTGAGGAACGCCCTCCCCAAATGGAACACGTCATTGTAGAATCTCAACACGTCTCTGGCAGCTATCTGCTTCAGCCATCATTACATCTTACATCCAATTTGGATTGCAGAAAGGAATTATTGCTTCTTTCGTCCCTGTTGCTTGGAGACACAATTGGGTTTGCCAGCTGCAGTGCTTAGAGCTGACACCTCAAAGCAGCCAGGAATGATAGAATTCTAAACAACACATTAGCTGGCCAGGTGGGCTGGGCAGTAAAAATCTCTGTCTTGCCAGCAGCCTCACTAATATGTCATCAGTGATCTGGTCTGTCAACCTGATTGGGAAGTGGGAACTATACACAGGTTTTTACAGATACAGCTCTAATTGAAATGACATTTACTGCATGACTTTCTTCAACATATCTGTTTCATTGAGACAAATTGTATGACACACCATCTATCTGTATAATTTTGTTTATAAATAATATGTTATATTACAGTACCAACCTGGCTCCTGCAATTTTATATATATATATATATATATATATATATATATATATATATATATATAACAATAATATAACTTCTACCATACCTAAATCTTTGGAAGCCAAATTGAGAGGTGCATCGAGACAACAGTGTTGGTTGGTCAGTCTCATAATCAATAAGCAGTATTTAAGTTGTCAACTGAATGACTGATAGATGGATATGCCAAGGAACTATAGTTGATAAGTAAGATTATGAAGGCAAGTTTTTAATGATGACGGAATTGTGTACATACACGTAATAGTTTTGTATGGATCAGACACTAAGAGGGAGTGTGTTCCAAGAGTATAATGAACTCCCAAAGTTTATTTATTTGATAACAGCAAACTTGAGCAAAGATAAAACTGATCTCAACTGATGGAAGCAGCTGTGATAAAGTCTGAAGTACTCGAAGCCACTGGGTTGAATTTAGCCTCACAATTCACTGATGTGATTGTTTTAAACTCTCTAAGGAAATCATCTAATGTAGCCTTGACATTTTGAGTCGGTCCCTCACCAGCGAACCGGCCAAATTAGAAACTAAATTGTTCAGTCAGTGCCATATGTCCACACGTAAATGAGAACAGAGTTATTTCTTTGTTAAATCGATCATGTTTTGAATTTAATGGTTTAACGCTTCATTTATATAAACATATATTCAGTCCGTTATGAAAGAATTATGTTGTTTTATCATATAGAGTAGACTGTCATTTAACATTGGCTAGAGAGTGGGACTTTCAATTGAGAGAACCGGGGTTTGCATCTGTGCTATAAAACCATGAACAAACCCCTCTCGACAGACCATCCCTCTTTTGAGATCACTCCACTCTGTAGCCCTTTTCTGGTCATCAGACACATTTTAAAACTGGCTTAACAGACAATAACAGTTAACATCCATGAGCCCACTAAAACATGTGTGACTGGCAATAAGTTGATCATGCATAAAGCCCTGGTCTTAAACGAGGTGTTTTACTGTGCCTGGTGTTATCAGATATTATATTGTATTTTTATTATCTATATATTTGATTCTTCTTATTAATATTGTCCACACCTAGTACAGCTGTATAACAAGTTAACAACTTGTCAGTTCTTCAGTTTTTACTGATCCCTGAGCCACTACACTTTAAAATTACATACACACGCACGCACGCACACATTTAATTAAATATGTTGTGAGTCTTACTGCTAAGAACATAGCATTACATGTAAATTCCAACTGAGCTAATGTTTAATATGCAATCTCAAGTAATATTACTACCAAAATACTTGTGGCATTGTGTATCGCTTTCTGTGAAACACTGTAGATGAATTAATGACAAAATAACAGCAGCTGGCAGACTGCCATTTGAGCTACAGTCAGTTTTAAGTGTTTGCATTGTATGTGATTGTCATAGCTTTCCAACATAATATTATGTTGTATGTAGATTTCATTAAAAATAATGCAGCATGTCCATGTCAGTATTATACTTTAAGAAATGGCAACATGTAAATTAAAATGGGTCGAAATGCTGTCAGACCGAGTGTTACACTGCATGAATTGCATACAGAATTCAGAATTGAATAATTAATGGAAAGAACGAGATGAAACAGTGATCACCACAAAAATCAAATCATCATTGATGGGTTTTGAAAGATATGCTGGATTTGTCAAATATTTGGGAACAAATATGGTAGGTCTACTAGTGAAACTGATCGCAGGAAGTATTCATGAGTACTATGACTAGTGAGACTAGAGAGAAATAGAAACTACATATTACTTAACCACTGTTGCCACAGAAGAACACCACTGCCTTGATTTGCAGCATACTGAGCAAAAGCATCTCTAGAAATGTACTGGGACACGTTGAGGTAGCCTGTTCAAGCCAACCTTTGTATCTGTGTGACCTGATGCTTCCTAAATGACACAGGACAGTAGAGACCCCATGTGATGGGAATACGCAGTAGCCTACGCTTCATGCCAGTGAAGGCAAATTACATCTCATCTATACTGCGTCACCAAACACATGCCAAAAAACACAATCACTTGCTATACCATTTGCCAAAAACGTCTTTACATGTATTTTCTAACAACAAAGAGTAGGTGTGAGTGGTGTGCATATATTTCTGTATGCTTATTTACTGTGTGTGTGTGTGTGTGTGTGTGTGTGTGTGTGTGTGTGTGTGTGTGTGTGTGTGTGTGTGTGGTTTGTGTGTCTGTGTGCATGCGTGTGTGTGCGCATGCATGTGTGCGTGGGTAACATATCTAGTAAGTATTAGAATTTTTTTATCTCAGTGTGCATCCCACATGATTGCGATCGACAGACCCTGACAACCATTACTTAGACAAAGGAAAGCCCAGGGGAAGACATACACACTTGTGGATCGCCACTGCACTGTGTGTAATAGCCGAGCTATTACGAGCAAATACGCACACAGACTGATACGCTATCACACTCTGATTCTGAATGTTGAGTACTTGGCCTTCTTGTAGCTAGCACAGTTCCCAGAAAAGACCGCACAAAAACATGCTGCGAGTGCACATATCCCCACCCATCCCAGTGATTCCCTGCGTGTACGTATGTGCGTGCATGGCTGATACATGCAAGCGACCTCAGTCACAGATAAATGCACTGCCATCTGCCTGGTGATTACAGCTTACCATGAGATAATGTTCCAGGGTTTGCATGTGTAAACATTCCAGCACAAACAGTGTACAAACGGTGATATGAAATGATCGCTATCATGGTCTACCTGTCACTATCGCTGTCAGTGGGCGTTTCACACAACTTCCAATGTAAATGTAATGTCAGTTTTTGTCCGAAACGATGAAGTGAGAGCACGTGATACAAGTGAGAGTCCATAGATGGCTACTGCCATAATGTTTTTGATGTATGGGTGTGCTAACAGCAACACTGAACTAGGCAGGATCAATGGACAAACTAATACAAGAATAATTGGATCCAGTTTATAGATTTGGGCAGATGGCATTACTTGTATCTACACTGGTATGTTCTGCCAGCTAGGCAGCCAGAGTAGGGATCAGAAGCAAGGTTAGATAACTCACAGAACACCAGACTGTCAATTGAGATATTCCAAGTTCAAAACACATCTTGTTGTCGTTTTAAAATTATAAAAATCTGATCATTCCAAGTTGCTCCTGTTTCTGTTACGATGCAGGAGTCTCAAGTGCTGGTTTTATACAAACTGTTGAATACAGCAAAGCTTGTATTTAATTATTGTGTCATGTGTTTTATAATATTGATAATAATTAGAACAGTACTTATTATTACCAAACCCAATCAACTGAAATAGTTTTCAGACACTTTACATATAATATATGGATGATAATATATATATATATATATATATATATATATATATATATATATATATATATATATATTTTAATATTATATCATATATATTATATATATATATATATATATATATATATATATATTTTATAAATACACATAATTTTGTACTGTTTACCCAATTTAGTGCTGTCAGTGACAGCTGTGAGTACATATGTAGCTAAACACAATTTTCAATATTTTAATTTAAAAAATCTTGGAGCTCACTTTGACTATTCACACCCTACCATCTGCACATTACACTGTGAAGCCTTACCGTTCTTAAACATCAACAAAACATATATTCATGGCAGGGCTTTATGCAGGATAAAATCATAAAAGTATTGCCAGTCACATATGTTTTGGTGGACACATGGATGTTAACTGTTGAGCCAGTTTACAAACTTTTAAATGTGTCTGATGACCTGAAATGGACTACAAACACACATGTGACACCATCTTCACTCACTTTCAAGGCATAACTAACAATATATATGGTTTTGGAAGACCTTTTTTGCTCCTTCAATTTTCTACCCGTCCACCATATTTCTACCCGTCCATATTCATTTTTACCCGTCCAAATGACGGGTGGACGGGTCTCTACATAAAGCTATGATTCATGGTGAAACAAATAATTTGTAGAATTCATTAAAACCAAGCGGTGCCCCAAAACTATTGTGTGCCTGTCAGAGTGCCAAGACACAACCAAGACTCTGTGGTGATCAAGTTGTCTGGCTACCCAGCCATGACCCAACCCTGAATACAGACAACAATTGAAGATGCAGCCAACAGGAACAATTTAAGTGGAATCAGTGTCCCAGCCTCACACCGGGTGTCAACAGGCTGATGTGTCACCAGTTCTATGAGTACAGTTGACTAATGAGTATGCTCAACCTACAAAGCTGCTGAGTCTTAGTGGGTAGTACTAGAGGTTTGTTAAGATTTCATGTTCAAAGTACTGCAAGCTGAACACTCCTAATTTGTCATGTGCATTCAGGTTGTGGTATCAATACCCAAATCCTTTCCTCTTTCCAGTTTGGGAATACTTCAAGTCTTAAAAGCAGTGACAAGTTAATAATGTCTGTGTAAATGCATTTAATTTCAACACTTCATGCCAGTGTTACCAGAGTGTACTAGATTCTCAGTGTGAGACCATGAAGCAATGGAGTGTAACACCGTTACCAGTTACAATAGCAAATGTACAATATACTATGATAAGATACACAAAATATAAATATATGTTTATACTTATAATTTAGTTATGGGAATAAAACTGACCAGCTGTAGACAAAGGACAACACTGATGCTATGCTGTAGGATTTCTAAGCCTTGCAACAACAGTAATCATTACAATGTTCAATAAAAACAGTATCTGTGAACTGATTGTTGCAATGAGCTAACACACTTACACATACAGCTCAGTCTATTAACAGCATATTTCTATTGCACTACAAGCACACAGCAAAGAGCTGAAGACAGATATAACCCCCAGGCACTTACTTCTGACAGCAGACAGCCCGAAAGTGTTGTGAGTGGCATTCTACCTATTGTCAGTTTGATCTGCAATGTTGGCTAGCCACCTTTATGTACACAATGCTGACTGACAAATCACCTATTTGAGTGAACTTAGTAACTCTTATCTGATGCCTGTGTAAGACACTTCACATTGAGTAGCTGTAAGAGATAAGAGGATCACCATACTGTCAAAGTGTGGCATATCTAAACTATTAATCTCGTCCATACACAGCTACAATATATATATATATATATATATATATATATATGTATATATAACAAACCATATAAATATAATGCTGTTTGAATGTTGGCGCATTCCAACAGGGATGAGGGGCATCACATAACAGTGTTCAATCCATATGGTCTCCAATGGTCTCCATCCAACAAAGCCAGGCCTCTTTTGCTTAGGTGTACTTTATGATACATCTCATCAGGGGGTCTGCTGAAGAGGGGGACTACTGTAGATGCGAAATGGAATTATCAGAGGAAAGTCTTATTTGCAGCATGGCAAAGTGGGCACCCGAAACAAAAACCACTGGATTCTCGTGCAAGGAAACTCATGATAAGATAGAACCAGTGACTGTCTGTTATGGGCTATATGTGCAGTTGTGTACTCATGACACCTGAGAAAATGGCATCCTAAACAGAAGGTGCAATGGTTGAAGTACGAAACTACCAAACCTTACCAGGCACCGGAAAACTATTAACGACTGCCTAAGTGAGTTCTATGCATTAAGTTGATGAGGTCAGATGTGACAGTAATGTCCATGCATAATCACAGGTGATCAACCCTGATGGTTCAAGTAATCAACTAGCTTCCTGTGGCACATGCTACCTCATACAGAGTCTTGCTGGAGACTGCTGGGCTGGCTTCAATTACACCACTTTAACCGGGCATTCCAGAAAATGCAAGTTTTTCGTAACTAGTTACCAATATTCAGTATTTACAACCAGTTTTTTTTTAAACAAAGCTGTTACTGAACAAAATTACATCAAATGCTTATCGGCAAAAGAAACTGCCGAGTGTACTTTTGAAGTATTTTCACTAATCCATCAAGTTGCCTGCCAACAGATGTTACAATTTTCTGATCTAGTTTGTGGAGTGACATCAGTCCACCAATGAAGACTGAGCTAGTTGATCACATAAAAACAAGTTGTAACAAGTTTATGGGTCAATATTTGAAGCACTTGTCAAGTGTAACATTAAAAACATAAACAGAATGTCAACTCATTGATTCATTCCCAAGAAAAATGCAACAAATACTATACAAGAAAATATTGCAACTATAATATATCCATAAGGGACACTGTCATTGTTTTATACCTCTTCCTAAGTTGCCATCTCAGACAATTTAGTCACTGGGGTGCACAGAGCTCTTTATGTAGAGACCCGTCCCGCATTTGGACGGGTAAAAACAAATATGGACGGGTAGAAATATGGGTGGATGGGTGGTGGACAGGTAAAAAAAATGAAGGAGAAAAAGTCTTCCAAAACCATAGATATTGTTAGTTATGCCTTGAAAGTGAGTGAACATTGTGTCACATGTGTGTTTGTAGTCCATTTCAGGTCATCAGACACATTTAAAAGTTTGTAAACTCGCTTAACAGTTAACATCCATGTGTCCACCAAAACATGTGTGACTGGCAATAATTTTATCCTGCATAAAGCCCTGCTGGGGTGTTAGGCTATCCATCTTTCAATGCTTTATTACTCTGATCAAGCAACTGTTTAGGGACAGTTAGAAGGTATTGGTGCTCATGGACTTATATGCACATATGTACATATAAGTTTGTGGTATTAGGTTGGAGTCTGGCAGTGTTTCCAGCCTTTCCTTCAACCTCTAATGGATATTTACAGGCATAGCTTTATGCAGAGACCCGTCCACCCATCATTTGGACAGGTAAAAACCGCTGTGGACGGGTAGAAATACGGGTGGATGGGTAAACAAATGAAGGAGCTAAAAAAGGTCTTCCAAAACCATAGATATTGTCAGTTGTGCCTTAAAAGTGAGTGTAAATGGTGTCACATGTGTGTTTGTAGCCCTTTTCAGGTCATCAGACTCATTTTAAAGTTTGTAAACTGGCTTAAAAGTTTTTAACATCCATGTGTCAACCAAAATATGTGTGACTGGCAATAATTTGGTCCTGCATAAAGCCCTGTTTACAGGTAATATGATGTACGGCTATGTACCCCTGCAATACCTGTCCACTCTAAGAGACTGAAACGCCAACATAAATCAGCACTTGCTACGAGTGATATTTACTTTAGCACATGCGTTGACAGTTGTGAAGAGTAAGCCACGTTCCACCGTTCCAAATCAGCTGTAGGAGACTATAATTAGAATCCTTGTCAGTGGTTCTGAGTGGTTTGGTGGAAGAAAAACATTTACTACAGATAGGTATTATCTGGGAATGATTTTTAAGATTTTCCAAGTTAATTTTGAGTCAAAACCTTTTTAATTAATAGTTAACTGAACATGTTGCAAAATAAAAACATTTGAGAACAGACATGATATTTAAATTAATAAAAAGAGTTAAAAGACAAGTTAAGTGTGCTTATTGACAGGTGTCTATGGATAACTGTGAAATTTGGCTTCTTGGAATGTTTTCTTGTGATGATAACACCATGGTCAGCAGGGCTTTATGCAGGATCAAATTATTGCCAGTCACACATGTTTTGGTGGACACATGGACGTTAACTGTTAAGCCGGTTTACAAACTTTAAAATGTGTCTGATGACCTGAAATGGACTACAAACATACATGTGACACCATTTACACGCACTTGTAAGGTATAACTGACAATACCTATGGTTCTGGAACACCTTTTTTTGCTCCTTCATTTTTTACCCGTCCACCCATATTTCTACCCGTCCACAACGGTTTTTAACTGTCCAAATGACAGGTGGACGGGTCTCTGCATGAAGCTATGATGGTCAGACCACCCACTATGGCAATGACTTGATAAAGTTGTGTTCAGATATGACCCCTGACTAACCATACCACAGTTTGCTGGCACTCAAGACTACAGAGGACTTCCAAAGACCTTCCTGATTAGAAAGAGTAACATAACAGTGTTCAAGGATTTGCTTGTATATTTAGAGAGCAGAAAACAACACGTTCTATACTGTAAACACTGAGTATATCTAATCTAGAATTCTTAACATGCCCCAAATGCACAAAGCTGCAAATGTACCACTAATGAGAATTACTGAAGAATGCATCAAATTTATCCTTTTAAAACTGAAAACACAGACATGATTATGAATACGTCTAGATTGAACTTCTAGATAAAAATGAATAGCACTATTGCAAAGAGCCCCTTTTTCATGTTCAATAATTATCATAATACAATATATTATATATATATTGTATATATATATATATTATTGGATATGAAACGGGGCTCAGGGTTTCGTTTTCATTTATGATATATATATAATTATATATATATATATATATGATAATTATTGAAAATGAAACAGCGGCTATTTGCAACAGTGCTATTTATTTGGATCTAGAATGGGCATTTTTAAAGGGAGAATGTTCGTTTTCTGGGCATGCTTAAATTAATGATATGTACACTCTCATGTATGATGTAACCATTATTTGACCTGTTTACATCTGTTGACTGTATAATTATACAATTTTTAACAGATGACATTTTATAAATGGCATTTACCTTGATATTTGGTTATTTTTCGTCCACCCGTAGTAAAACATATATACAGAGTATACTCAATAAACTGTTTCGTTTTCTTATTATGACATTGAAGTAGTGTTGGCCCACTGCTTACTTAGAAAGTTCTACTAATCTATATGTTGACAATAATGTCTAGATATCCTCTCAATCTCCCAATTACAACTAATCTACACTAACATGGCTATGTAAAATCAAGCCAACAATAATACATCAATTATAGTAAATTTACTATCCCACATACCCTTTTATTATAATCATACCATTTTTAAAAATGAAAAAATATTCATAATGGCTTTACAATTATTATTTATAATTTTTTTACCATTAAAAAATGAGTAACTCAATGAACTTTTTTTCAAAATTAAGGTTGGAGTTCTTAAAATTTTACTAATTTATTTACAATAATTTAGGGGTCCTCTCAAACCCAAATTTGACACAATAAAACCATAACATTTGAAAAAAGCCAAAAAAATACCATTTTTCCATAATCATGCATTCAAATGCAAAATGGTTATTCTATGTTGTAATAGATACGTTATTTCCGGACAATCCTAGAGATAGTTGTTATATCTGAGGGCTCAAGTTCGCAACATTCACAGCAGACGGCTTTCATTTGACGCCGATATCACTCGCATTGTGTTACTTATCACCACTGTGTCAGTGTGTGACTGTGCCACAATGATCGGAGATGGCAGCTCATCTTCAATTCAAACTAATCTCAAATGGCACGGGCTTGCAATACATGGTTTCAGGGTTGTTTAAATAATTGTTTAGTGCAGCAATTTTCTCAGCACACGCTCTTAAAAAGGTCTCCAAACAAATACCGGTGATCCCTACTAGGCAATAATTTAGATAGGGCTAGAATCTTGCCATCCAACCAAAGCCATCGAACGGAGACACATCATAATCGTGAATCATGATTTGGCTTCACTTGCGTACTTACCCGATTTCTTCGAATATATTCCATTTAGCAAACCCAGTATGAGCACTGCATATAATGCAGCATCCAATCTTAGCATTCTGCTAAGTGCATTGAGTCACACTGCGTTTCATTTTAGAAAGGTTCTAAGCAAAACCTGCACGCACATTCGTTGTTTACCGTGCGTTTAAACCGAGTTCCGCCACTTCAAAGCATTCAAAATCTAGGGTATCCACTAGAGGCGCAAGTGTTCACAAAGCGCGCGCCACCTGGTGAATTAACGACAAACAATAAATTCATATCGCTACTCATTCGCTAGTATCACTTCAGTGGCGTAGCCAGGATTTTGCATTAGAGGGGGCATCCGACAACTAAGCAAACTCTTATATATATATATATATATATATATATATATATATATATATATATATATATATATATATATATATATATATTCAAATCAACTCGTTAAAATAAATACCGACATGACAACCATGTACACACGTACTGGAATATAATATATATATATAAATATAATTATCAAGAATTCGGGCCGCTAACCCCACCTAAGGGGAAAAGGCGAAGATATATATATATATATATATATACATATTATATAATCCAATATAAAACTAATATACATTTCCCAAACCTACTGACAAAAACGATGACACATACCAACACGTTGTCACTTACGCTGATGAAACAATAATTCAATATTCCCACCTTCAACCAGTAACTTCAAGCATGTAACGTTGCTTCTTGTTAAATCTTGTTAAATCTTGTTAAATCTTAATTATTACTATTGATAAATTCACGAAGTCGCATTTGTCCAGTGGAAAATCGACTAGATTGATTTGGTTACAAAGAAGACTACAGCCGGTGCAAACGCTTGGAGGAAAGTCGAAGGGGTGTTGGGAGATATATACACATGTCACGTAAACTTAAACGAAAGGTGCTTAGCTCGTGCGTTACCAGGGTACATGAATGCAATTGACACGAAGGCACCGAGAAACAACAGGAGAAGGTCCAGGGTTGCGAGAGAAAACAACTTTTAAGAATAATGGGAGTTAATTATATAATTAAGAGAGTTGATAAGAGTGGATGAAAAGATAGTGGAGATTGGAGTGAGGGAAACCTGTTAAGAAGAAATTGTTGAGGAGTATATGCACTGTTCGTGTGGAACGAAAGGGTGATGAAGTACGTACTGGCAAAGAGAGCAGATGCCCAGACAGTTGAGGGGAAACGGATATGAGGAAGACCGAAATTGCGATGTGTGATTGCATTAATAGTGCGGAGTCACTAATAGTGACCTAGAAAGAGTGGGAGAAGAACTGGGGAAAGAGTAACAGATAGAAGGAATTGGGGATTGCTGACAGAAAACATAGTGAGAGAAAAGTGAGAGGAAGAAAAACTCACCCTGACAACAGGGATGCCAAGAAAAGAATAAAAATGCAATTTCGACCATAGTCTAGTAACCGGGTAACTATTACGTTGAATACTTGACAGCCATTAGCTATCGTGCACATTGCAAATGGTAACATTTTCAATGCTATATATATATATATATATATATATATATATATATATATATATATATATATATATATATATATATATATCACCTCTTTTGCTGCAGCCAGCAACATAACTTAATCCTATTTGAATGTTGACACATTTCTTTGCGAAAGGATAGGACTGGGACATACTCATTAATGCATGTGCATATGTTGATCTTCATACATTTTTTTATTATATCACAATTGTATTCAAATACATTAATTGTACAGGAAATCAACATAAATACCCAAACAGACCGAATGACCAAACCAAACAGATACAAAGTAAAGCATATTAAGCATACCGGGTACATATGCGCTGTTATTCATATTTATAATGTATAATATATATATATATATATATATATATATATATATATATATATATATATATATATATATAGTAAATTAGTTAAAATTCTATAATATAATAAGAACACAATTGTGTCAAAGGTATGTTCTTATACATAGTTCAATATCCGGGGCCATTATATATGTGTGTGTGTGTGTGTGTGTGTGTGCGTGCGTGCGTGCGTGTGCGTGCGCGTGCGTGCGTGCGTGCTGCGTGCGTGCGTGCGTGCGTGTGTGTGTATTCGTGTATTCACGACTGTTCAAAGCGCTTTACACTTTACTACACTTTACTGACTGGCACACCTGTTCAATCGAACACCAAGTCGGCATCCCTGCCCTCGCCATGCAGTAATTAATGCACAAAGACTATTCATACACAACTATATATCCACCAGTATCTATATCCAGCTACTCGATCGTTCATACAGCTCTCAGTAAATTGGGGGTAATGTAGGATGAAAACATTGATCAAAGTTTAACATGGCATCACAGGATTCGAACCCGGGTTCTCTTAGTCAAGATTCTGAAGCTCTAGTCACAAATGCAGTTACCATAATTAATTATTAATATTATGCATATATATTATTATTATTATCTTTATATTAGGTACACCAGTCAATTTAGTTAACACGTACGTGTCGTGTGACATGTGTCTACTGGAACGTACAACGCATTTGATCAGTATAAAACAGTATTTACTTCTAAACGATATATGACTGGTACGTGGTTTACGATTAAAACGCTGACTGATGTAGTTTTGGTCGAGTTGACCCGCCGGCCGCGCCACGCTTGAATCTGACCTACATGTCACGGACGACGGAGCAGCCCTGGTCAGTCGTTAATTGTCGTATCGGATCTCGGCTGTCCTGTTGTCGTCATTGTATCGGCTGCCCTACTATTCAGTCGTCACAGACATGTTGCGTCAACTGGTCGTTTTCTCGATCGTTGGTTATGTCGTCGTGATGTGCGGGCGCCTCGTGTAAGTCGGGTGCCGTTGCAACAGTTCAACCAGCCAGGAGTCGCCGTGCTACTTCTATAATTATAATATATAGTATGAATTATCGCCCGGCGATAATAAGTTGCCTGTCTGCAGACAGGCAACTTATATGTGTAGTGCCCGATCGGCTATTGTACACTGTAGTCCCATAATCCAGGTCATGTGAGACCAGGTCACATGTGCAACGGTCGTATTAATATTATAGGTCACTTAATTATACTGCGTTCCCACCAGTTCGTGCAGAAAATCCAAACCAAAATTCGTTATTAAATTCAGTGAGTTTTTTTTAAAACGCATAATTAAGTCCATTGTGGTATTACTGAGGACACTAGTATATATACTTCCACTACACACCAGTGACAATATCCTGCTGGCGCGTCATGGTGTTGACAGTTTTCAAGTATTCAAGATCACCGATCAGGATGAAAATTGATTTTAAAATGCAAAATCGGGCTAAAGTTCACTTAATAATATTGGTAAAATGGGCCCCTGGTGTTTACCATCTACAAGAGATGAGTGGAATGTAGCATTAGTCTGAGATTTATTGGGACAATAATCGTGACTTTGCCGAGAAGACGCCTTCGATAACGAAACTAAGTTATACAATATATTTACCCAAACTAAAAAAAAATGGGACCAAACAATTACCAACGAAAACACTTTAATTTATGTTAGTTTGTTGGAGCTAATATAAGTAAAATTTTGGATAGCTTTTATATAGTAATAGTATTATCTGCATGATAAAAGGTGTATCCTTGTTCAATTTGTTATTCCAAAGTCGACAAGAGAGCCAATCGTCGTCTTTTCCGCCTTCTGGGGGTAATTAAGGCCGCCCTGGCGGCCACAAACGCAGAGCATAATTTCCCCAGGTGAGGGACTTCAAAATGGCAGCCGCCTCACGGAACAGCGTGACCTTGATTTGTTATGTGCCGATGTTGATAATCAGCGATCGCACAACGGACAGACTGGGATCGAGTGTGCAAAATGTTACTACCTATACGTGAAAACGATACCATTGGAAGAGTCATTGTAATAAGTAAAGAACTATTCTGAAGTGAACGTATATATTATAATTATATGCTCTAAGATATGAGTTGTCAATTAATAGCATGTAATTGACAACATCTGCATTGTATTTCATTCACCCTTTGAAATGGCTGATTTGAACATGTGTAGTCGACGAGAATTTTATTACAAATCAAATATGTGTCACTAAGGCTATATTATAAAATAGTTAACATGTTTGTTATTGTTGCTATATTACGCATGAATAAGTTGCTGATAGTTGTTGGTGAGTTGACGATTTGTGGTTAACCGATGATACATTAACGTACATTGTTCAAAGGAAATAATACATCTGTTATCTGATTACCACCTAATTTCATATTACAGAGTGAAACATGGTTAAGCTAATTAATGCTTTCGAGTGAAGCAGCGCCCCACACAGACACTCACATTCACGCACGCACGCTCATACACAAAGCCTACGCACACTCCACTACTACCACCGTTATAAACGCGCGAATGCGCACGCATGCACCACACACGCACACACACGCACGAACGCACACACACACTCACGCACACACGCACACACACACAAACACACACACACAGGAATTTTACATTGCTGCGTTCAATAATCAGAACTATTATAATGAACAAGTTTATATTGTACTGGTTACATGATAGCCGTGATATTTAGGATGACCAACCTTGTCATCTCGTCCCACGCAGAGAGACATAAAAGTGGACAATAGTGTGAACGTACGGACAGTTAATGGACACTCTTGTGACCCATTCAAAAGGCTTAGCGACTTAATTTTTTGATTCTCCCAAATGTAATACGTCCTTAACGGTGTTTTCAGATGGTTGCTTGGACTGCACAAAAACATATACAACCACCAACCAGGCCCGTGTAAGCTGGTATCAGGAATAGGTAGGCCTATTATGTGTTGGTCAATGGTAACGTCGTAGCACTTCGAGGTCCTAAACTCATTCCTTTGCAGAGTTCTGGACAACGCCGGTTAAGCTGCGAAACATTTAGTAACCCGAACTTTTAAATATGTTATTAGCCAAAAGTGAGAAGGCTGCAAGTTCGTGTATGTATTGTTGTATTTAAGTTATTATGTAACATAACTAAATTATGAATCGATGTTACGCATGATGATTAATTACATATAATGCACATTCTTACGCCGTCTCTTCTGCTAGTGCAAGGCTCCGAAGACATACAAGTCCTGCCAAATGGATTGGCATTTATTACCTCAGTAAGTTCAACTTGTCTGTTGTTGTTATCATAGGGTTAGTTTTGTGATAAATGATCTTCCGATTAATTTTGATATTTTAAAAATTGATTATTACTGCTGCTTATAACGTGACAAAATAGTATTACTACTACTGCTGCTACTACTACTTCTACTACTACTTCTATACCACTACCACCAACACCACCACTATTACTACTACTACTACTACTACTACTACTACTACTACTACTACTACTACTACTACTACTACTACTACTACTACTACTACTACTACTACTACTACTACTACTACCATCACCACTACCACTACTACTAATGATAATAACAATAACAATGATAACAGTAATAACACCAATGGGCTGGCGTCTAGTAGTTACAATCAACACAACACTGCTGCCGTCTCATACCTTGGCGGTTTCGTTTATACCATTAATCACTGTAACTGTCAGAAGGAACACTAACATCGTCGATCCGTGCAACCTGTATCTTTAGCAAGGGAAATTGCAAAACAAACCGTTAACTTACAGAGCCAAAGGTCTTGCTTTATGAAAATCCTTTACGAAAAATATTAAGTAACTAGTTGTCGCTCAACGGATCCATGAAGGTTTGATACCCGATTTGCAAGCCTTTTCGGAGGAACACGCTAAGACACACAAATGACCAGTTTGTGGATATTGTATGCTATGATTATTAAATACTCTAACATTATCTTTGCTGCCATTTGAAATGTCATTTAAAATACTACTTGTTATGTAATGTGCCGTTTTGCTTTGTTGGGTAGGGCTTCGAGGCAAATGACGCGTTTTCAAAAGCAAGTGAAAAAACAAGGCAAGGCAATGTCTTTCTGTTTGACTTCAAGAAACCCGATGGAGGGGCACATGAACTCGATATCATAGGTGACTTCGACAGATCTACATTCACTCCGCTTGGACTCAGCATGTGGGTGGACAAAAGCAATGGTAGGTTTCCATGCTATGTGAAACATTTAACTATATTCGAGCTTGCGGATGTCTATGTTATGTCCTCAGCATCTAATAATTTTTTGTTCATCTACGAAGTCATAAAGAATCCGTAGACGTAATGGTTTCTGTGTTTCGTTTATCGCACCATTAGTACCGTTTCTGAGAACAACCGAATTAAGATTGTTCCAACTTTCGTTAACTGTACCAATATTAGTAACAGAGTTACGAATAACGTTGCGAGCAATGGTAAACTTCTAGTCTGGATACTGCATTATATTATCACACATGCTAGTGCCCGTGTGGAGCTTTAGGTCATATAAACAAATACTATAATTTAAAGTAGGAACTACGAGTTTGGGATATTTTATTAAATACTTCTGGACTGTCGAGTTGTTGCAGCATATTTAGAGGGTGTCCTAGTCTGAGTAGCAACTAGTTTTATTCATTAGTATCATTGGTTTCTTACAGTTACAATATATGCATTGGTTTAGTGAGTTTACCATGTGTATAAGTAATATACGGTTTATTACCATGATATACAACATATACAAATATGTTTTTTTCTCAAAAGGTTTCCATTTGTCTAATGTTTTCAGATTTGATCTACATCTTCGTTGTCAACCATCTCCTGAACAACAAGCAGGCCATAGAGAAGTTTCGTTTCGACGAAAATACACGAAAGTTGTATCACATGCGAACATACAACAATGACCCAACATTCATTCAGTGAGTGTACGTAAGATGCTGATTCTCCGTCGACGGCTCCACCGCTATCTCAACTGAATGATTTTAAAACATCGGATCACTGACGATACAATCCGCAGCGTTGGACTCCATTGTGTATACTATACTTATCGACACTGTTTCGGATTAGGCTATATACAAGTAAATATTTCGAATCGTCAAAAATCAAATTAGTTGATTATTATACTTACATTATCTAAGTGAAATTATACTATCCCTACTATCGTTAGTTCTACAAGTGTTCACTGCGTAAGATAATCCAGGTCAAATTAGTAAAAAATTACAATGTAACTCACGTTTGTTTTATTTCTGGTTCGTATTTGTTTTGGACCTTATTTTAAACTCTCTTGATTGAAACAGTCATTATTATAGTCATCTGTCAGTTGTTTGTGCCAGATGCTATTCCGTGATGTATAGTGCGCGTTTATCCATGCCATGTGATTGCAAAACATTTCCCTTGAATTCAGGCGCACGTTCTTCCAAACTGGACATATAACATCGACATATCAAGATCACATAATATTCCTTCTTCAGCATCAACGACATCGTGGCGACTGGAGAAGATACGTTCTACTTCACGAACTTCTACAAGTTCCATGTGTCCGTCGAGATGTTTCTCGGTGCGTCGATAGGCAGTGTCATCTTCTACAACGGCACCAAGGGACGTGTTGTTGCCGATGGCCTCTGCTATCCTAACGGCATCAACATTTCTCCGGATGGCAGGTGGGAGTCGGTTGTCACTCGGAGCATGCTAACATAACGAGGTATCCCGCAGAATTGCGTAATTCGAGGAAACACTGCCGATTCGTAAATGTAAATGTTTGCTGATTTATATAGCACCATATTTTACAATAATATTCTTTGGTGCTGTACAATACAAGTAAGTGCACAATAGAAGTTAATATAAGCATAAACATTCAACACAATACACATAGATTGATATAATGTAAACGAATAAAAATAAATTGGATAAATAAATAGATAAATAGATTAGTTAATTAGTAATAACAAATAATTGTTTAAATAATAATATTAAATAAATAATAAAATAAAAATTTATAATTTAAGTACACACATTCGACAAAGTTTACGTAATTAACGAAAAAGTGTAAAACTATAATACAAATTTTAATGTATAACTATTAGTTAATTGTAGGCTACACCAAAGTAGATTCGTCAATAATTTTCCCAGGTCTCATGTGTTGTAGGTATGTACCTCGTGTTGTAGGTACGTGTACGTGGCCTCGTTGCTCGCGCAGAGTTTGCTTATCTACGCCCGGAAGAAGGACAACTCTTTGGAAGTAAAGCAGGTAGGTGTGAAATATCCAGGTGCATTGTCTATTAGCCTCTGTTTTATCACCCATCTCATATTGCATTTTTAAACTGCTCTTCTTCTTCCGAAACAGTTCATTCAGCTTGATTGCTTTGGTTTGAGAATGATCACCACAGTGCGTCGTACGTATGTTTCGTCGTTCTTCCGTTTGTTTGGCCTGTTTGGTGAGGGCGGGTTTCTACTTTTGAAATGTTTTCCCTACACGATTGTTTTCATCTTGTCAGCGTTCTTTGATAGTCTTTTTGCTGATATCAAATATATCTGAAGTAGTCGATCTCCCGATGCGGACCGATTTAATCGGAGTAGACTTTGTTGTCACCGGTTGACGCGTAGGCCATATTTGCCGCATGCTATTAATTATTCTGATGGTTGTAATCGACTCGCCGTGTTGTCTTCGTGTTCGTTCACAGTGCATGTATTCTCCAATGTTGACATCATATTGCTGCTGCGAGAACCGACATTTACAATGCACCTTAGGCCTATAGTTATGTATAGCTGACCGTCATTTTAGGAAGTACCATTTCAGTCTATTACTTTTGTTCTTCATAAAAATCGTTTACGCGTTAACCGTACTCATTCAGCGGTTTCTTAGCATGTTGCAGTAGTAACAGTATTCTGCGCCAATAAAATTATCACATACATGCGTGACAATGATTTACGCTCATAGTATGCAAGAACAATGCCATTGATAAACTCAGATCAACCTTTAACGTTCGATATGTTACAGGAGGTTCCGCTGGGCAGTCCACTGGACAACATCGACGTCGAGCATGGGACGGGAGACTTGTGGGTGGCAGCTCATACTGTGCTCGGCCGATGTAACGACTATCTAACACCACCTCACACCGCCCAATCGCCTTCCCAAGTATGTCCTCTCTTCTCTTCTCTTCTCTTCTCTTCTCTTCTCTTCTCTTCTCTTCTCTTCTCTTCTCTGCTCTGCTCTGCTCTGCTCTGCTCTGCTCTGCTCTCCTCCCCTCCCCTCCCCTCCCCTCCCCTCCCCTCCCCTCCTCTCCCCTGGGCGATCCTGGCGAGAATTTCGGGTTTAGATCCTTCATCTGCGATGATTGCTCCCAGATATTTGAACCTGTTGACGCAATCTAATTTCTCGCCGTTGACCCTGATGTCAGTGCTGATGCCATTGGTCTTGTTGGTCATCAGTTTGGTCTTCTCTGCATTGATCTGCATGCCGAAGGCTGTAGAAGTCTTGTCAAGGCGCTACACCAAGTCAGCTAGCTCCTCTTCCCTTCCTGCCAGGCAGTCTATGTCGTCGACAAAACGCAAGTTTGTAATACTCCTGCCACCAATGCTGACTGTCCCTTCATGGTCATTCAGTGCGTCAGTCATAATTCTCTCAAAGAAGATGCTGAAGAGGGTGGGGGAGAGCACACAGCCTTGTCTTACTCCGACGGTGGTTCTGGACCAGTCCCCTTTGCTGTTGTTAAGGTAGACTGCGCTGGTGGCCTTGTCATAGAGGGTCTGTATCATTCTGATCAGGTTGGCGTTGATTTGAAATGCCTCATGGTGGCCTATGGTGCTGCATGCCATACCCTGTCGAACGCCTTCTTGATGTCAATGAAGACGTGATAGACGTCTTGCTGGTGTTGGAGGTACTTCTCGCACAGTATCCTGAGGTTGAAGATCTGTTCTGTTGTGCTGCGTCCTGGTCTGAAGCCTGCTTGTTCCAGAGCGATGATATTTTCCGCTTGCGGCTTCAGTCGGTTCAGCAAGATTTTCAGCATAACTTTGCTCGGGTGGTGATGAGGCTGATGTACGATAGTTCTGGCATAGCTGTAGGTTGCCTTTCTTGGGGACGGTGATGATGAGAGATTGGGTCCACGGCGTGGGCCACTCCCCTGTCTGCCAGATCTTGTTGCAGATAGTCAGTAGGGCACTTATCGTGGCTTCTCCCCCTGCCTGCACCTGCGATTTCGCCGCTGCTTCCACTTCTTCGTGAAGGATGGGGTAGTTGTCGTTGACGGTTGCTGGATGGACGTTCAGGACTTCTGTGTCTCCTGTGGGTCCGTAGTTGTACAGCTGGAAGCAGTACTCGGACCACCTCTTTAGGATGTCATGTTCTTCAGTCAGACATTTTCCATCCTTGTCCTGTATGGTGGTGGTTCGCCCTTGCTTTGTGCTGGTCAGGTCTTTCACCAGCTGGTAAGTTTTCTTGCTGTTATTCTTCTTCATGCTATCTTCGATGTCCTGGCACTGCTCTTCAATCCAGTTCATCTTTGCTTTTTCATGCCTTTCTTGATTTCTTGGTTGGTTGCCCAGTACTGCCTTACTCCTTCAGCATCTTTCTGCTTCTTCTTCAACTCCCTTCGTTTGTCGCACAGATCAAATAAGTCAGCTGTGACCCAGGGCTTCTTGACTGGGCGATGTTTGCCAAGGATCTCGCTGGCGGTGTTGGTCACTGCTGTGTTGAACGTGTTGATCAACGTTTCCATGTCTGTACCGTCAGCATCCAGAATGGTGAGCGCTGCAAATTTCCCTCCTATTATTGCGTGGAAGGCTTCTGCTACTTCAGGGTCCTTCAGCTTCTCATGGTCAAATTTGATCCTGGCGTGGCCGAGTTTCTTGACCCTCTTCAGATTAGCTTGAAGGTCATCATGACGAGTTCATGGTCGCTTCCAATGTCGGCTCCAGGAAAGCTCCGTGTCTTGGCAATGTTCACACTGGATCGGAAGCGCTTCCTTACCATGATGTAGTCTATCTGGTTGTGGTACTTTCCGTTTGGGCTGTGCCACGTGGCTCTTCTGGATGCTTTGTGTGGGCCAAAGGTGTTCGCCAGCATAAGGTCTTTGTAGCTGGCAAATTCCAGGAGCCTGTCTGTGTGACTGTCTCGTCCGTCCGTCCGTCCGTCCGTCCGTCCGTCCGTCCGTCCGTCCGTCCGTCCGTCCGTCCGTCCGTCCGTCCGTCCGTCCGTCCGTCCGTCCGTCCGTCCGTCCGTCCGTCCGTCCGTCCGTCCGTCCGTCCGTCCGTCCGTCCGTCCGTCCGTCCGTCCGTCCGTCCGTCCGTCCGTCCGTCCGTCCGTCCGTCCGTCCGTCCGTCCGTCCGTCCGTCCGTCCGTCCGTCCGTTCCGTCCGTCCGTCCGTCCGTCGTCGTCCGTCCGTCCGTCGTCCGTCCGTCCGTCCGTCCGTCCGTCCGTCCGTCCGTCCGTCCGTCCGTCCGTCCGTCCGTCCGTCCGTCCGTCCGTCCGTCCGTCCGTCCTCGTCCGTCCGTCCGTCCGTCCGTCCGTCCGTCCGTCCGTCCGTCCGTCCGTCCGGTCCGTCCGTCCGTCCGTCCGTCCGTCCGTCCGTCCGTCCGTCCGTCCGTCCGTCCGTCCGTCCGTCCGTCCGTCCGTCCGTCCGTCCGTCCGTCCGCCCCCCCTCCGTCCGTCCGTCCGTCCGTCCGTCCGTCCGTCCGTCCGTCCGTCCGTCCGTCCGTCCGTCCGCCCGCCCGCCCGCCCGCCCGCATTCATACATCGTAATCACATAACTCGTTGGCAACGAATCAGGTCAAGATAAAGACGTATATTGCCTGCAGGTGCTGCGACTGACAATGGCTGACGGAGGAGCCAGTGTGTCTAACGTCACAGAGGTGTACAGCAACGACGGACACGCTTTCTCTGGCTCAAGTGTCAGTGTCAACTACCGCGGACAGCTTCTTATTGGCAGCATCCACACAAACATGATTCTCTGCCAAGTTCTTTATGCATGAATACAACAGTCGAGCGATTCAAGCAGTCTGTCAGAATTCACGAGAAAAGCGTTTCCTTAAGCTGGCAAATAGTCATGCTCCAAATGTCATCAGTGTGTAACCATAGACAGTTAGACCTCTGTCGTGGAATGACCACATTAACAATACGTGACAAATCAGGCCAACAACACCAAGGCCTACTACAGCGCAACATCAACAGATGCCCCGAGGCCACCATAATGTCATATTACCGAACGTTTGGCAGACCTATCGTGGAATCGTACGTCGCCGGTATGGGATCCGTCTACAGAGAAGAACATAAAATCTGCGGAGAATGTGCGGCGACAACCTGCCCGCTTCGTGAAGCGACTACCATCGACGCAGTAGTGTGACCACCAGGATCGAAACCCTGAAATGGGTGACCTTTGCGAGCTGGAGGGTGGAAGCCAAGCTCATAATGTTGAACCGTATCGCAAACAACCCAGTGGACGTAACAACACCCTCACTCGCCGCCGCTCCTACACGCACCAGAGGAAACACGCACTACTACTTACAACATCCACCCGCATCGAAGCCTATAAGCACTCCTTCTTTCTGAGCACCATCAAATCATGGAACAAATGCACACAACAGTTAGTTAGCAAACAATCAATCGATTAGTATATATACTTATGTTTTATTACCCTCCCCCCCCCACACACACACACACTCGCGCAACACCAATCACCCACTATTTGCGACGGACCAAGCTCGACAATTGTAATACTCTAGCCACGTACGTGGCTTCTACAGAGTGGTGTGCTCAAATAATAAGAAGAAGAACATGGTGAATGAAAAGAAACTCACAGGATATAAGAGAGTAGTGAACAATCAATAAATAAATAACTTGATAAGAAACTATACATCTGAAAAGATCATTGCATGTAACTATATAGTTGATAACTAGTTGATTGCTTGATTACGGGAGGCCCTCGACGTAAATGTGTCAACTGTATTGGCCTTGGCCGCATCCTTAGCGAGGGCTATATACGCCCTATCGATTAACTATGTGAGTCCATCTATTGTTTGAAATGGAATGAGATTATAAATATATTGATCAACATGAAACTAAGTGCTTGTATTTTTTATTTAATTGTGCTGTTTTAACAATCAAATTCAAAAATTTATGTTTTACGGTATTTCACCTCAGCAGTATCGTGGAATACTGTCTCTATATTGATTCTTTAAATTATGCATTAACAAAATGTCGGAGATAGACTAAATATGTTGTATAGGTGACATAAACATTAATCGCCACTAATGTATGGTGATATTACCCCCTCCAATTTAGGTCTGAGGGAGTTTTTATCAGCTTGTGAAACTTATGGTTTGAGTCATGATATA
>JAODUO010000059.1:0-22500 GCA_025642075.2 Ridgeia piscesae | reverse complement strand
TTAGATATCGCACATGCTCGGTGGTGAAACGATTTTCGCGCTGTTAACAATCGTTAACAAAAACTTTCAAGTTCTTTGATAATAGGCACTGCCACACATACTGTTTTGTGTCTAGACAAACAACATGTCTGCTGCCGGTATAACAGATGTAAGTAACAATTATTTATTAAAGATCGTGCTGTACACGTAGATTGTACAACGTGGTAAAGTATCGTCCAGTAAAGGGTTCGTAGGCGTCAATGACCAGCCGTATTTAGTAATTATTAAGCTGATGGTTGAACTTGTAAACATATGTGACTCCCTGTGTCACATTATACTTACGATCTACATCTGTCAATGGTTGAAGTTTGTTTGTAAGGAAATATTCGTTGAATAAGTAATAGCTGTAATACAGTGTCTGCTGCAAACATTGTAAACAAGCCGATTTTGGATTTGTGTCGGCCAATTCTATAAATTGTGCGTAATTGGTCCAATGGTAATATAATATTAATAAGGTTGTAAATGTACTTACAGATAAATAATAGGTGATCATTAATGTTTTGCATCACATCTCATTGTCAGTTGTCTTTAATTTATTATGGGGTATCATTTTAAAATACTAAGGCTCAGTAACATTTATTAATGCTTATTAAAATAATTAATTTACAATAATTTTATTTATAGAATTAGAAAATGTAGAGGATTGTAGTATCTTCTAGTGTGTAAAGCCAGTGAACTTTTCTTTTCCATTCACCATGTTGATGTTGCTTGTTACAATGTAGGTTTGCTTTGTTGTCCAACAGTTGGAAGAGTATAAAGCCATTTGCAAGACACAGGTAAGTACGAAATGTAAAAGCTTTTCTGTATATAATCAAATGCAAAAGCTTTGCTTATGGTATTTCTTTCAGCCACGTCCGTCAACTGCTTGGAAACATGGCCTCCGCAATTAATCTTAAGAAAGTATTTTTCTAATGTGTTACACCCTTATAATCGGGTCCTTGTCATCTGTATTGATTTGTGATATCTTGCTTGCAGCTATCCAGATCATCTCAAGATGACAAAGTTACATTATCTTATTAAAGCTGTCCAATCCATTCGTTTGCCCATCGCCAATCTGTTTTTTTTTTGTCCAGATGTGCAATGCGTTAATTGTTTAACTACTATGCACAATCAGAATCATTACATCGGGTATGACTGGCGAAACAATATTCAGCTGTCGACGTCCTGCGCTTTTTGGGTCGCATGCTTTATGCGAGATCGGCATCATACAGCACGGCACAGTAAGAAATAGTTTCTGCGCGCCATCACGAAGATTCCAAACTACCAAAGTGCTTCTTCTGTGAAGGTACGTATTAAGTGCATTATCTTAGTTAGCAACAAGAGCGAATAGTTGTGGGCTAATTCAACGCGAACTGCAACTTGCGAACATCTACATTATTGGCCTACTCGACAGATTCTCTAACTTGTAAGTAAGGTCTGATAAGCCAGTAACCAGTTTGATAGTCACCATCACCTGGCATCACTGCCGCCACAACTGGCTCAGCCAGATACAGCCTGTATTGATAATATGTACCGTTGTTGTATTTGATTGCGCAGGATCTTGTTAATAAGCTACGTCATTGCGAAAGTACATATCTAAAGAGAGTAGATGATGTGAGGGATGAAATGATAAGTAATGTTAGTTTGGGGGACTTTGGCAGTATAAGCTCCTGTTGATTGTGCAAGAAACTTGGTAATTGTATCCGTTATCTCATGCATTTTAGTACAAAACAAACAATATGAATGTGCTTTACGTGGCAGAAATCAAATAATTCTATAATAGTAACTAAGATCAGGCATCAATGTAATGAAATTTAATAACTTTAATTTCATTAGAACATAGGCAACAAGACCAAAGACTAAAATTAATGACCAAATTGTTAAAGGATCTATCCCAGCCAGCCCTCCCCACTGAAACATTCTTCCGGCCCCCCAAAAAAACAAATAAAAGACGCATTCAGCCTAAGCACTTCCCGGACCATGTATCCTCAAATTTCGTACAACAGCTAACGACCAACAACACTGATGCTTCATAGTACCTACAACCCACACTGAACAATTTAAGAATTAATTGTTTGTAAAAGCAATAATTGACTGGAACCAACTTAACGAGTCGCAGGTCCAGGCTGAAACCATAACTGATTTCTGCTGCTCAAACACTCAGTAACATGCACACCCCCCTTCGTTTATAATAGCCAATATTGGCTCCTTACAACGTACTCCATTCAGATTCAGACAATAAACACCTATCTGGTAGTAAATAAAAACCGGTAAATTCATCACGTTTTGAAAATTAGCATTATTCCTCTAATATATAATTATTTACTCCCAACTACCTGGTTTTGTTTACTGAAATTGAATGTATGTGTTTCTTTACAGGTCAACAGGAAACTGAACAGTGAAATAGTGTGCTTAGTTCCACAAGTTGATATGCTATACTGTAACAGGACAGTTGTATTTGCCCATGATCTCGGACAAGATTATACAGCTATTGCAAGATGCTGCATATTAAATGTCATGTGAATGTCGACCGAGTGATCCCAGTTGTGTCATGTGTTGCATCCGTGACAGACTCCCCAGTACCGATGGTGTGTACTATGGCTTCCAGGCAAGTCAGTTACCCTGAGTGACTAGTGACTGACTAGAATGCAGGTTGCTTGATGTGTGAATATGGTAACACGTGACTAACATTGCAGTTAGTGCAGGGCTTTATGCAGAACAACATTTTTGCCAGTCACACATGTTTTGGTGGACACATGGATGTTAACTATTAAGCCAGGTTACAAACTTTAAATGAGTCTGATGACCTTAAATGGACTACAAACACACATGTGACACCATTTTGAGGCATAACTGACAATATGAATGGTTTTGGAAGACATTTTTCCCCTTAATATTTTTACCAGTCCACCCGTTCATCCATATTTCTACCCATCCACAATGGGTTCTATCCATCCAAATGACAGCGGGCGGGACTCTGCATAAAGCTATGAGTTGGTGATGGAATTGTGGGTGCCATGGTCTGGCAAAGACAGGTTTGGCATTCTTCAGTGAATTACATCGGCTTGGATATCAATGACATTGTGTGAATTCATTCTCTTTGATGGTACTGCATATCGGCTTTGTGGCCATCGACGTCTACCTATACAAGAGACAAAATAACAATTAATGTGGCTCTGACATATATGATATTTTATATGTGACGACATAATTAGCAAAAGTCAATAATAATTTTTTTGTATATTCATGTTATAAGATTTACATGCCACACATGTTATACTTTGCTCAGACCTGTTAAATTGAACATCTCGACTAATGTGGGAAACATTCAGCCACATTGTTAATAATAATTATGTGAAGACTGATTGTACAAAAGAAAAGTATCCACCACTAACTGTAGCTGGTACTCTTCATACAGCTGAGTAAACATATATGGATTGCCCATATAACTCAGCCACTTTGCAATGCCCCTGACAAGTTTATTCACAATTTTTGTGAGTTGTAAAGATACAAAGTAGCTTTTAAAAATAAAATATACTGTACACTGTAGTTACTTTATTTGTTATGTACATAATATTATATGTATATGGGTTGTATATGTAATGCAAAGTCAAATCTTTCCAAGGAAATGAAATTAGGATATAACCAGCCCTTTTAAATGTTTTGGGCATATCATTTTTAATAACTTGTCAGATGATTCAACCCAAAGTGATATGTATGCCAAGAAAAATATGTTTAATAAAAAATCCAATTATGTTCTACTGCTATAAAATTAAGCTATTTACGACATGTTTTGTTAATATCTATAATGTCTGCGTTATGGGTGAACTTTACAAAAGTTTATTTCCAGAAAATATTTGTTGACTTTTCGTATAACAATTCTTTCAGGATATTTAACAATTTGTCCATGAGATGTAGGGCTAGGCACATGTTTGCTGTAGCTAATGTCTTCTCGGGTAAAGGCATAATTTGAAAGCCTAATGAATATGATTAATGTTTTGGAATTCCATTATTCATAGCATTAAATTTGTGGTATTTTTAAATAGCTGCACCAGTGGGCCCTGGTTGTATATACTTTTTAAAACACATTTGATCTATTTTTACCATTATACGGACAAGACAAACGTCATCCAATATATTTTTCAAATTGATTTACATTTCATAGGCATATAACTTATGTTTTTAAATACACAATTGTTTAGGCACTAATCTTGTGAGTTGTATACATATATGTTTATCTGATGTGCTTGTAATATTAAAAATAAATGCACATATCAATTGCATTGATTTTACCTGTAGTTGTACGGTGTACTTGTATTGTGTTTGCCATTATTTTGTAGTCAATCTAATCTGATCATATAGTTTCAATAAAATGTTTTGAGTTTATGTTGTCTTTACTTTAATTCATGAAGATTTGAGTTGTTATTTACATAATCAACATTTTGTAAATGTTGTATAATGGGAATTTATGAACATTTTTACTTTAATCCATGTATAGTTTATAATTTAGTTTATTTAAGTACTGTATTAAGTGTATTTAGTTATTATTTTAACTAATGTCAAATATAAGGTGCATCATGAATCATGTATTTAAGTCAATATTTAAGTTAATTGACTCGTTCATGTCTTGTTAATTATTTGATATTTATGCCTAAAAAATTATAAACATGTATAGGTTAAGAAAAACTTAAGATACTGACATACTTACTGTTTATTATTGTTACTGTTTATCTGGTAAATAAATGACATTTAATCAAATTTAAGATATTAACCCAAATTTAAATGAGTCTGAGAAGCAAAAATGTTAATGCGTTTGAAGGCATTAGGTACTTAAGTTAAAAAAAACTGTAATATGTGTCAAATTCTGTATGTCATACACATTATGTGTCAGTAATGTGTTCGTTTGTGAAATGATATAACATTTTGTATTGTTTTTCTCTCAATGACCTGTTTATAATATTAATATTATATAGATTAATATTAAAGTATTACTGTAAATGTTTTGTCGTTTTTTTCTCTCAGGGTGAACAGCTAGTAAGGGTTGTATTCCCAAAGAAAGTGCTTGAGCTCAATGCCTTGTTGAATGTAAGTATTGCTATTATTATGGGTCAGTTTTGTGGATTTCTGACATGAAAAGTGTATTAAACAGCACAATAACATTTGTAATCTGTAAACTGTTAATGGCTATAATGTTCACTGATCATTTAATATTGTTAATGTTGTTAAGAATTGAGAAGGTATTGAAGAAGATCAATAATGTCACATTAATGTGTCACAATTTTAGCTGACAATATCAAAATATCAATATCAAATATATATAGCTAATTGTAAATGAAACAACATTGTTTAACATCTTGCTGAAAAAATACCAGCATTAAGTGTATATGCACAGACTATTATACAGATCTTTTTGCTGCATGTAGTGATTGCTAATGCTTACATAATAAATTGTAAAGTTTAAGTTATGGTAAAGCGAAAGTTGTGCCCATTAATTTGAACGCATGAGATGTGTTATGATGTTGCACTACTAAAGAATCGTGTTTCTTTTGTCCCAGTCGGAGAAGTTTAGTTCAGATCGCTTGCCGGATATCAAAGGTGACATCAACATCTCGGTGCCTGAACAACTCGTAGCAAATGAGATGTTGTTGGAGGTAAGTGTCTGTGGAGACTTGAATAATCTAGTCACTTTGTACTTATTTGTTACTGCTCTTCATATGATATCATATGCCACCTGGAATGCGTGATATACTTTGTTTACAAAATATAAAACCATTTTGTTTCATTTTAGTACCTGAACTGGTCATTGAAATTTACTGTGTGTAAGAAAATTTCTGCATTCATGACAATGTTGTGTGATTTTGTAAATATAGATAAACTGCCTATATAACTCATAGAATGTCATAACCCATTGACCAAACCTATCTGGTTTCAACAATGTCCTAAAGTTTTCTTCAAACGTCAGCCTACTTTCTTAACCTTTGAAACAGACTTGAATTCCAGTCATTCCTAGCTGCTATATGTTCAAGTATTAGAACAGTGCATAGCTGACTGTATGTCTATGAAACCATTGTGAGGCTGTAAGATACACTACAGATGTGTCAAGTTGTCAACTCTGAAATGCGAGTTGTGTACATCAACAACATTTGGCTACATTATTATCTCTTGTAAATATTGTTCCATTCAGAGCAGTACAACAATATATCAATGTACGATAGTGCTATGTGGTATTATTTAAAATGCACAACAAATTCAGACCTTTTTCTCTCTTTTCAGCCATCATTAAAGAAGAGGAAGCACGACCCCAACTCAGTGACAGATGTGCCACTGCCAGGTATGGACAAGGTACTTGTACTGGTAGATGTTAGTAAGGCTCTAGTCGGTCTTCCTAGCTAGCCTGCTGTCTGGCAGCACTTGCTTCAGTCAGGTGGTAATCTGTTTGGGATACCAGATGTGCTACCTTAAAATTGAACACTGCCTAGAAATAATACATCTGTATTGGTTCAACAAATTAAATATTTCTTTGCCTAGCCTCAACTTGAAATATAGACACTTAGGAAAGACTAGTATATTTTGACATGTGCATAATGTGTGTTTGTTGCAGTTTCAGCCTCCAGAGCCATGTTGATGCAACAGGCAACAGTTCCCTGTAACAAACATCTTGTGGAGCTGATCGACACCGTCAAACCCTGCATCAGAGAACTCATTGACCACGCCAATCTCGTGAGTTGTGTGCACTCTCCACATACAGTGAAACCTGTCCAAGCTATCTCATCCAAGCGGACACCATTCCACAATAAAATAGGTTTACAAAGAACATTTGAAGGTCCTAAATGGCTGGTCTCACAAGTGTCCTTCGTGAAGGAACAAATTCACTGTAATATTCTTGCAGATATATCTTAATCTTTAACACTGTATACAATTCCTAAGATACCTAAGAATGTCCACCATTTCATCAAAGAATCTCACAATTTCTTAGGTTGATTTAAAAATAATTTATTGTAGATGTGATGTATTTAACGGATATCATGTAGGATATATAATTTCATTAAGATTTTGATGAAACTTGGAGAACTATTGGACATAACAAGTAAACATTATCATCACCTGGACTGTAGCATTGAGGTTTAGCAGGCATGGATCCAAAACAGCACTTGGTTTGTTGCAGATAAAGATGTGGATTGCCTACTTGATTCCACGGATAGAAGATGGCAATAACTTCGGCGTCTCCGTCCAGGTAAAAAGTAATTCCTGGTGTCAGCTGGTATAATGAATCTATGTAGCAAATTAAAGTGTATGTTTGGGAATTGAGCCATAAAAAGGCTAGCTTTGACTTTTAAAGATAAATACTTACTCTGCTATTTTTTTTCATTTTTGGAAACAGGTTTTTATAACAGAATCAAGTTCATTGTGCAAGAATCCTAGTTGTGTCTGCCACATTGGTACAAAACAAAACATTTTGATTACCATTGCAACATTTCTAATTGCATCAACTCAGTTTTTCATGCAGGATGTTACTATAATGTAACTACTTGCAAAAAAACAACTTGCAAGTAATGGTTTGGTTTCTTGTCTGGTCACTAGGAGGACACACTGTCTGAGGCCCGCCAGGTGGAGTCGGAAGCAGCCACATATCTCGATCAAATATCTCGCTATTTCATCACCCGTGGCAAAGTCATCTCGAAGATCGCCAAATATCCACATGTGGTATGACATTCTTTATACAGTGAAATACGGGATATCATTTAGTTTTTTGTTCTCACAATTATTTAAATAACATCATTGTTGGCCCTGCATTTATGACATCTTCCTCCAAAACTGTTAAGAGACGTTGTTAAAGCATTAGCAATTCAGGACTTTTGACAATATGTAATAATTTTTGTTATGCATCTTTCTGTGTATTCATTAGTTAAACAAATGATTCGCACTGTTTATCGAAGTTCACAACAACTACATCTTTTGCAAAAAAATTATTCAAAACAATCAATAGACAAATTCATTTTTTTTATCTCTGGAACATGTACCTGGGTATGTCACCAAGTAAGGTAAATTGGTCAAAACAATTTGTAACACAAAAAGCACTTGAGTAACTGTTTATATATTTTATCACCATATATTTTATCACCAACTGTAATTGGTATATCGTCAATAAATATTGGAATAACTGTATATTGTCAACAGTTTGCAAGGTTTTATTTTACTGGTAATTGGTTACTCTTAACATTCCAGATTTTGTTTGAAATTTATAATATTGATACCTTTCACAAAGATTTGTTGCCAAAAAACACTTAATTTGTGTTGTACCAGTTTAATAAATAAACATCACTATGATAGTCACAGTATTTAAATTTTCCATGAATTTTATGGATTTCCAGATGGATTACTGAGTCCTGTATGTTGGAAATCCATCTGGGATACCAGATGTTTTACATTAAAATTGCCCTCTGCACTGTAGTGTTAATAGTGTGAAATTGCTTATAATAAATATGTTTGCGGTATTTTCCTGGAAATATGTTCACATCTAAGCTGTTTTATTTGGTCTGGTTCCAGGAAGATTACAGACGAACAGTGATTGAGCTTGATGAGAAGGAGTTTATCAGTATGCGATTGGTCCTGTGTGAACTGAGAAACCAGTATGTAAGTATACGATGGGCAGAGTGTGTGACTGATGTATAACCTGAACAAATATCTGAAATCGTCTGAAACCGTACCCTTACACAAAAACTTCTAAATTTGAAGTTACATTCCCACCCTAAATTTGTGATGGCCCAAGATGACTCATGTATGCCCATTCATTGTTTTATCCTCATAATTTGTTGTTGCTTGCCTCTCGGTGGACAGATTACTGACACCATATTACATTCCACATATGTCTTCTTGCTTGTTACTGTGCTTTCTGATGTCAACTGTCACAGGGTGGAAGACCATGATCTTCCACCCTACTTGCTCCTGAACTGCTCCGTACCTGCTTTTTCTCCCAACTTGCAACCTCTATGCACCATCTTATATATGCCCTTTTGCTTTCTTTGATAGTCTGATAGGTGCACATAACCAGGCTTCCACCTGTGTGTCTGCTACCCAACCCCAGTCACTTTCCATGGCATCCTTCTGTAATATTTCTCAGACACCTCGCAGCAACTAACGCCATGATTCTGTATTACTTCTCAATATGCGTGTATGTCTAGTATGGCTAGTTTTCCATATCTGGATATATAAACAAATTGTAGGCCGACAGTTATGTCGAATGTGGCACTAAAGCACAATTTTGCTCTTTAAAATCTCCTTTGCCGCAGTTATCTTGTATACTGAAGTGTCAACACTAGGATGCTTGGTCTGTGATGGAAATGACGGGCGGCTCTCTTTAAAAAATAACAAAGAAATGATGGGTGAAGCTCATTGCTCACCTTGAAGGCCCGTATCTACAAGTGGTTGGCCTAGTCTTCTCCGCCACTCTTGCAATCTAGGGCATATCCACATTGACCCCTACCTGGGTGGAGCTCATTGTAACAAAACTATTCCTTATTAACCATCTCCACCATAGTTCACTGTTATCTAAAAAAAATTATCATCAATCTCATGAGATTTATTACATACTCTCGCAATAAGATCTTTTCATGTCATGAGTTAAGAATAACAACTGGCAAAAGGTTCAGCATTTGTACATGCTCTTGTTCTTCTTTGCAGTCAAGCCTCCATGACTTGATTATAAAGAACCTGGACAAGATCAAGAAGCCTCGAAACGCGAACACAGACAACATGTACTAGCACCCTTGTGACAGGTTGTCATGTCATGGGGTATTTGATGGGATTATCATGAATTCCCGTGATCTGTCTCATCCTTGATACCGTTGTTGGAAACAATCTCATTCACAATGGCAGATTGCAGACTTGGGGTCAACATGGTCAAATTCAAATACTTTATATCAGAAACACCAGAGAATGTATATTCTTTAATTTAATACATTTACAAATATCCATGATCAAGTACATGTATATACCGTTTATTAGAATTGCAGTGATTTTCTGGAAAATCTAAATTCAAATGAATGAAATCGGCAGTAACAGTAACAGTAACAGTAACGGATACATATCTGACCCGTCCGATCAAGCAACGTTAAACTTAAACAAGTTGTGTGGGCTTTTTAACAAGTGATGATGATTTCTGCATTTTCTGCAAATGGGTGGTTATTCAAACATCAGCAAAGTTGTAAAATAACAGGATGACCACCTTGTGATTGATTTTGTGCCTGAATATGACAGGTGGTGTCACCAGTGGTCTTTGTCGTCACACTTCATGTGACGTTATCTGTCGTCTGCTTTCAAAGGTGACAGTCATCGGCTTACACATACTGACATTTTTGAAAATTGTGCATGAAATTTCAGCCAGCTGCTGTTTTGACAGCCACAGGTACATGAATGGTTGTGGGTAGTGAACTAGTAGCGGGCCAGGGGTGGGGGTGGGGGTGGGGGTAGAGTGGGGGGCTCTTGTCCTAGATGAAAATGAAAGATGTCATAATAATAAATAGATACATTGGCATTTTTGCACAGACATAGTAATATTTCAATGTATGGGTACTTTTATTTGTGGTAACTTTAAAGGTATAAAGAGGTATAAGAGGTTTGATACAGGCATGTGTTCCTCTTACAATAATCTATCTTAGCAATCATGTTTATATCACATCGTGTAGCATTCTTGCAACAAACCATGAAAATGTAAATTTGTCGGCAGTTTTGTTGCTGATGGTGAATCTGGAAGGTGTGAATGATAACTTTAGAATTACTGTTCAACAAATGGCACATTTAAGTTCATTGTCCATATGTATACATATTCGTATTAGGGAACAGGAAATTGTCAGAGCTATGTCTGTAAGTATATTTTTTATTAGTGGACAACATTAGATTTAAATTTGGTTCTTTACAGACTTTTTTGGATCGACAACCATATGTAGAACACCTTGACAGATTTAAGAACATTGCAGAGTCGACAGGTGTTCTCAGAAAAGATTTGTGTTTATCATAGCAGAAGTGTTCAGTTATGTGTAGGCAGTGTATTACCTGCCAACAGACCGAAAATTTTCGAAACAGCAATTTAAAATAGAAACTATGATCAATTTTTGAAAAATGTGTAATTGCACAATACAATTTTATGAGAACATTCTATAGCCAATATGGTTGTGTATATAACACTGTATACCTTCTGTGGTTGTTAGTTATGTGGCATTATTGAATGTTACAACTAATTACTGCTGAACTGCTATTCAACCAGTGATAGGTTAATGTGTGTTGATAGACCAGCATGTCATACTTGACTGATTTGGTTGCAAATAATTCTGGAATAAAAGGATTTACTTTTTGTTAGCAGACAAAAAGGTGATATACTTTGTGAGTGTATTTTAGATACACTGTTCAGTTGCCAAAACATGTACAGCATAAACATTGTTGGGTGCTAATTTGGTTGGCCGAGGTGACAAATGTACAGCATTTCAAATGATGCGTGTAACCAGCGAGATGAAATAAAATACAAGTACTCAGATACTATTAAAATAATTGCTTCTTTTGTTGTGGCCATTTCTGATGTACATACAGTTCAAATGAAAGAATAAAAATAATAAAATTACATGCTCAGATTTATTTTATTGCAAGCCAGAGTACATGCAAAATGTTACTGTGGTACAAAATGGCGTACCTTTCCCTTGATAATAGTACTTACAAGTACTAACAATACAGAATTGCACAGGAACCAGTGTATTGTTTCACACATGAAATGTATAAACTGGACCATAGAACGGAGTCATTAGTGGCTCTTATTGATGCTGTCTGTACATAGGTTAAAGGACACAGATGGTGAACATTTTATTAGCCGTTGGATAAAATTATACTTTGCTTCATGGTTAAACAATCACATGCCATTTTGGTTGTCCTGCCAATTGATATGATAGCAGCATCTCTGAGACATCATGGTCTGGTATCAATCTTGGCAGAGATTGTTCATTGTGTTCGCCCCAAGTGAATGACGTCACACCAGGCTTACAAGTTTTGTGTGACAACTGGCCTTAAGAGTTAATGCAAGTTTGTTTGATTTGAGGTGGTTTGGTAATGTTTTCGGATATATTATTTATGTCGACGTGTTCTAAACACTTACTACCAGCCTTAAGCAAAATTCTGCTTTCGCCCAAAACATCACTACATACATCCTCCATTGTTATGCTTGGTGTGATGTCACATATAACAAATGCTATCGCTGGGGTGCCACGTACTGTCTTCAAAGGTAGGCCATGAATCACGACCAAACATAATAATAATCTCAGAGTAGTTATCTTAGGAAGACGAAATTAAAAATAAGTTCAATACATGTATTTCGATTTTGCAAAAACATCCATTGTTCGTGTCCCTCAAGTTGGTGATGTGTGAGTGAGAGGCAGTTATCTAACTCAAGTTGGTGATGTGTGAGTGAGAGGCAGTCATCTAACTCAAATTGGTGATGTGTGAGTGAGAGGCAGTCATCTAACACAAGTTGGTGATGTGTGAGTGAGAGGCAGTCATCTAACTCAAGTTGGTAATGTGTGAGTGAGAGGCAGTCATCTAACTCAAGTTGGTGATGTGTGTGAGTGAGAGACAGTCATCTAACACAAGTTGGTGATGTGTGAGTGAGAGACAGTCATCTAACACAAGTTGGTGATGTGTGAGTGAGAGACAGTCATCTAACACAAGTTGGTGATGTGTGAGTGAGAGACAGTCATCTAACACAAGTTGGTGATGTGTGATAGTGGCACAGCCAGCCCAAACAATGGACTACACAGGCCATCACATCATTAATAGTGACAACTGAGCATCATTCTTGAGTAGTACATTTTTAGCACTGGCTGATTTGTCCATCTGTAAAAAGTAAGTTTGAGCACAGGACTGCAAATATACACTCCAAACTATAGATGCTAGAGATATAATTAATATAATTAATTATTACAAATACCCAATAACATGCATACTACGCAGTCTAGTAGCGTCACTTTGGAATATCCCAGTTCAGCTTGAGCACTGAATGACATGTTTCTTCAACACACTTGCCCATCTGTACCGCTTTCCACAGAAGTGGCATTCGAATGGTTTTGATTCTGAGTGGACACGTTCGTGGCTTGCCAATTTCTTTTTTGTGGAGAAGTTACGACCACACGTGCAACACTGGAATGGTTTGTCACCGGTGTGTGTCATGTGGTGATCAAGGAGGTTACAGTTGCGAGAGAATGTCTTGCCACAGACGGCACACATGTAGGGCTTCTCGCCCGTGTGCAGACGCGCGTGCATGTCTAGGGATGTACGGAATGTGAAAGCCTTGCCACAAATGGAACACACAAACGGCTTCTCCTCTGTGTGGATACGCTGGTGGCCGATCAAGTCAGCCTTCCGAAGGAATGCCTTTCCGCAGATGCTGCATTCGAACGGCTTGATGCCCGTGTGTATGCGCCGATGCCGGGCAAGGTTCGACGAGTCCTTGAACGTCATTGCGCAGACCTGGCATGCGAAAGGCCGTTCTCCCGTGTGTCTCCGCTCATGCGTGACGAGGTTGACCATCTTGCCGAATGACTTGTCACAGTGGGGGCACTTGAATGGCTTCACGTCCATGTGCTGGTACATGTGGCTCTTCAGGTCCGACTCCATGCTGAATTCCTTCGGACACAACTCGCATGCGAACGGTTTCTCCAAGCAGTGCACACGTTGCATGTGCACGGCCATGTCGGATGCACGTTGGAACTCCCTCCCGCACTCAGGGCATGCATGCGGGCGTATTCCTGTGTGCGTGCGTTCGTGTCGTGCCAAGTTCGAACTGTGGTTGAACGTCATGCCACACTGCCCGCAGGCGTATGGGCGTTCACCCGTGTGTATGTTACTGTGGAACTTGAGACGAGACAGATGAGAAAACACCTTCCCACAAACCTCGCAGGTGTAGTCTTTCGCGCCTCCCTTATATTTCCCTCTTCGTTTCCTCCCTTTTTGTGCCAGTGTCTTTCTCACGTGACCTTTGTCATCATTGCTACAGTCCAGTTCCCCTCCTACAGCAGGGATCTGGCCAGTGTTGTCCTGGGCTTGTCCATCAATGTCTAGTACCTCCTTCTTCAAGAACATCCCCAGGCTGACTTCCTCCACCATGGCATTGGCATCTAGTTCCACTGTGCCACTGTCCAGCTGAATCTCCTCGGTCAAGAGAGCCTGAATGTCCAGTGAGTCCAGCTGTATACCAGCAGATTTAGAGTTGTGTGTCTGTGAATGAATGTCAACTACAGCAATCTGGACATCTTCCTGAAGTGGCCCTGTTTCTGTGTACAATGTCACACACTGCTGGGGAATGTCTGGGTCTTTGTGGATTGAGTCAGCCTGTCTCGTCTCATCGCCATCAACACCTGCCAAACACACGATAATATGAGATGTGTGTAATCGAGAGTCTGCTAACCACTGCCTTAACATTTACAATGAAGGTAATCGCATAAAAATATTAAATTAAAATTGTGTCATAAAATACTGTAAAAGCATAACAATGTCCACTGTCCATGCTGTAATGTTTTCTTGTAATTATGTATAAATAAAGACAACTTTTTCCTACCTTTCAATTTTTTTATACAACAAAATGACAGTCATTTTATTTGTGTGAAATATGTGAATTATACAAATTTTAATATGTGATTTAAAGACAAGCAAAATTCAGGCAATAATTGTGCCTACAACCTTAATAATGCAATCCCCTGAATCCAACAAATAAACATCTTTAGGAATAATCAGCCAGCCAGGTTGCTAGCAACAAAATAAAAATTATTTATAAAAATACAAGCAGCATGAAAAAAGTCTAAAATTGCATAAACATGTACAAATCACAAAAAAGGTTAAATATGATAGACAAATTGACCAGTAATGGTGTGATAAATAAAAAAAGGTAATTATCAAATATCTTTTAATTATGTAATTTCCATACATATTACTGCCAAATTATAGAGGAAGGAATATGATTTCCACTCTCCAAATCTCATAATTCTCATTCCTGAAATATATGCTCTCATGTGTAATCATATTCTAGTTATCACTGGTACTGGTGTAACCGTATGTCTGCAATATTATTTATGTGTATACTTATTATTTAATATTGCCATTGTTAAACATCTCAAATTTGGTCTACTACAGAACTTTAATCCTTAATCCTTTACTTATCTTCCTCTGCTAAAACTTAAAGCAGGTTATCATACCTGAAGAGAAACTTGTTGCTAACTCTTCAGTCATGATTGGAATCTGGAAATGTTTACTGCTGGCTGAAGCACCTGTCTTGTCGTCGTGGCCGCATTCACCACACATATTTGCCAGTTTAGCCAAACCCAGTCGATGACAAGCTTTCAGCAGGTTTGCCACTTCTTGCGCTTTTGTGACCTGTATTTCTCCCGTGTAGATGAAGTGCAGCACAGCCTCCCAGGTCTGACCAGAGATGCCAGGAATGTGTAACTGGTGACAGTGTGCAGACAGTTCTGTTTTGAGAACAGAACTAGCTGCTGCCAGTACACACGTGTGTGCTCTTAAGATGCGACCGTCGTCTGCCGAGATGATCACATCCAAGAAGGCACTGTTCTGTCTCAAACTGTCCAGTGAACTGCACAGGGAGACACACCATGTTTCGTCTCTGTCAGCCATCACCATCCTGAGCAAGTCGGTGCCCTAATAAAAACAATGCAAACTATGTTAGCAAAGATAAAACCGAGAAATAAATGAATGTGGTGTGCAGTGGTTGAGTAGCCAGAGATATTGAAGTTCTAGTCTATGTCCTCACCAAGTCATGGTGCAGTACTGGCTGCTGTGTTGAAACTTGGCAATTTTGTTCACATCCTACAACAATGTTGCCTGTCTTTCAGAAGAAACACTGTAACTCCATAAGACAAAACCTTTTGTCAGGTCACAAGGGAGATTAAAAGATCCCATGCAGAGAAATGAAATAAACTTATCACGGTTTCACCAAGCGTGGATTTCATCCTATAATATCTAACCCAATCTATACTAAACAGATAGTCAGGCACAATTCAACTTGAATCAAGCATTCAAGGTTGGTAAATTTCACCCTGTTTTTGATTGATGTGCCATGAACTGCCCCATAGTCAAGTCTGAAATATTTGGGGCTGGCACACATTTGTGGTACTGATATCTCGTGTTCTGTCGCTCTGCCTCTTGGTGCATTGTAATACATTGTCTGGTCTCGCACTGTTTCACATGCTCTGCGAATAACTGACAAAGGATAGATTATGACCTACCATCTTTTACCTAGACTAGACCACAGGGCTCATGTCAGCTTTGGGGCGCACAGACCAGTCCATTATTAAAGAATAGGGGTCTAATACTGCTGCATTATGCAATACACACACCCTAACCCCTATTTTAAGGCCTCCGATTTTATAATAGTATAGGCTACTAGTATTATAGGTACACGACCAATATTTGGACCTATGTCAAATCAAAACGCAATGATAATGTTGGAGTATCCCCCCTGAAGAAAGATGGCCAGACGTACAGTGACAGTAAAACCAAAGCCGAGATTTTAAATGACCAATTCTCATCAGTATTCACAACAGAACCTGATAACCTAAACAGATTAGGACCCAGCCCATATCCAACAATACCAGACATCAATATCACTGTCAACGGAGTTTACAAACTCCTAGCTGGATTAAACCCACATAAAGCAACAGGACCTGACGAATTCCCCACCAGAATATTGAAAGAAGCCACAGCCGAGCTGTCCCCTGCTGTAACTCTCCTATTCCAGGCCTCCCTTCAGCAAAACACCCCACCTGACTGGCTCAAAGCAAACATAGTACCGGCATTCAAGAAAGGTGACAGAAGTAAAGCAGAAAACTACTGACCCATCTCCCTAACCTCAGTTTTGTGCAAACTCCTAGAACATATAATCCGCTCCCACATCATGACACAGTTTGACACCCACAATAGACACCCAGCATGGTTTCAGATTTTAGAAAACACAAATCAACAGAAACACAACTAATAGGAACAATTCATGACGTTGCACAGACACTCGAGGTAAAGCTTTTTATGAAGTACCCCACAGAAGACCCTAAACTGGATAGCATAATTCCTCCAAAAACCATACAGTCCTTGTAAATGGCTAAACATCCAAAGAGACCCTATCAGGCGTCCCGCAGGGCACTGTGTTGGGGCCGCTGCTGTTGCTGGCATACATCAATGATATGCCAGACTGCGTGGCATCACAAATCAAACTATTTGCAGATGACAGTTTCTGTATGCCAGAATCAGTGGCGAGGAAGATGCAGTGCGCCTGCAGGAGGACCTCAATAGGCTCACAGAATGGGTAATGAACTTCCTTCCAGCTAGATGTGAAATATTAAGGATTACAAATAAAGTTAACCCATCAACTATGACTACTATATCCATGACCACAAACTATCTCTAGCCATAGACCATATCCCGAAATTGAAGCACGAGAAAGCTAGACAAAAGGCGACCAATCTTGGAGAACGTCTACACAACACCGCAAAACACTTAGGCGTAAACATTAATAGCAAACTGTCCTGGAACCACCGTGTAGATGCAATCACAAAGAAAGCAAATAGCACCCTCGCCTTTCTTAGATGCAACACCAGCAACTGCCCAAGACCAGTCAAGGCATACCAGGGGTAGAAATAACTCCAAAATCTAGCTAGCCATCCGGGCTACCAGCTCGAAATTTCTGGTAGCCCACACCCATATCTGGTAGCCCAAACTTTCTTAATAAATTACTCTGTATATAACTCGCTAACTAAAATTGTGGGCAGAGGGGTATTTTTGTTGAAGCGTTGAGGTCCACATGCCTCTTTCTACCTTCATTCGCTTTCTTGCACCATTAAGATTAGCCAACATGCAATGCATTTTTAAAACAGAGATTGTTAATTAGAACGATTCACCATAACAACTTACTCTTCTACATATCAGAAATGGTAACAGCCGAGTCCCTCTTTTGTGGGGGCCACTGTTGCACTACTTTCGGTTTAGTAAATATCAGTTTAGTATGAATTACCGTTTAGCATGCAATAACTGGCAAAAGTAAAAACTAAGTCAAATGCAACATTTGGTTTGTGCCATAATGATTGAATGGAAAATATTTCATATAAAATATTCTAAAATGAAACACTTGTGTTGCTTTGTAATAACTATTTTAATGTATAAATTAAAAGTTCTCCTATATTTAGTAGAACAATGCAAATATTTTGCTATGTACAGTATATTTAACATGTATTTGTGAGTTTACAAATATTGTGTTGATGAAAGGTATCCGTATTTGTTAAGTTTCCCCCTAAAGTAATGTGGCAAATTGCACAATAATAACATTAACTTGTATAACACTCTGTATATTCAAACAAAAATATTGTTCAAAGGTAGTTCCTCTTTTTGACATTTGAATACAACATCGACAAAATTATTATTGTAAAACATAAAATCAATATAATTTAGCAGTGCTTGTACTCAGTTACATGTGTACATTTTACCCATATTACAAAACAATTTTGAATTATTCAATTAATCAATTTAATATTCTCAAATGTGCTGTATAAATTGCATATGTATTATTGATTATTATAATCTAGATACTAGGCTTACATACTTTAACATGTTTTAACATGTATTTTATTTGAACAGTGCTTCAAATTGCCCTGGCTAGGATGCATTACAAAAACGTGTTGTGTACAAAAGAAACAACTTTCCCATTTATAATACAAGACTAGTGGATTTCTCAGAAATTGACCTCCCAGTACTTGGAAGTGCAGCCGACCCACCTGCAACAATGTTTTAAACTACCTCATCCTGTCACGCCCCCAAGGATGTCTTTGAAGTGGTTAATTGGATACAATTGTTTCAACCCAATGGAAGCCATTGAGTCGTCTCAGACACTTGACCTGCACTGATGATTAGGCCATCAGTGACCCAGATTCTGTGGTAGACCACCGGGCTACTGCAGTCTCCAATTGTAGTAGCCCGACAGCAATTCTGGTAGCCTCAGGCTACCGGGCTACCACTATTTCGAACCCTGCATACTGCTACCAAACCTATGTCAGACCAACGATAAGTCAAAGACGTTGGTCTGACATGGGACCCAACCACCAAACAAAACATAAATAAACTCGAAATGGTGCAGAGGTGAGCAGCCAGATATGAACACAGTGACTGGTGGCGCCACAGTAGCCTGACTGAAATGATGCAACAATTGAAATGGCTGTCCTTAGAACACTGCAGACACATAACTATGATGTATACAATTTAACACGGCTTAGTTGTCATCCCTCTCAATAAATACACCCAGCCAGCGTGCACACACTGTGCCACAGAACATCTAGCTACTGGGCGTAGAGGGCACCCCTTACAAGTTACAACTCATGGTTCAAAGCTCCCAGATACAAGCCTATAAGCATTCTTTCTTCATAAGCACAATAGAACCCTGGAACAAACTCACAGTCCAAACAATAAATGCTCCCTCCACAGAGGCTTTCAAACAGTGCCTTGAGCATGACAGCACTGCATATGGCTGTGACAGACCTTAACAACTTAAGGCTTAATGTATCGTGACTCCCTTTTTTATGTATATTAATATTTATATAAACATTTCGTCACCATTATTATTAATTTTTAATCAGCGCTTGAACATGCGCACACTATCCATGAAGTCGTCATAATTGACGGTAGTGAATTACTGGAAGAAGCAGAGCCTAGAGACATAGTAGAGACTAGAATAGAGTCGGCAACTAGGGCTGGAGCCTGGGAGTCTTCAGCAAGATTTGGATTTCGCCGGTAAATTGTCTTAAGCACCTCAGTAAAATCAAGTTTGGCACTTATGCAGAATTCGATCCACCTCGATTTTGCCATTATAACTGTATAGTTGCCTATATTGGATACCTTACACAAACTCTAATGTTAAACATGATCAATCAGCATACCCAGGTATATTTATGTTTTACAAATATTGCATTTTGAGACCCAAATAGCGCTCTGATTTGTGCCAGTCGCAAGCGCAGCAGTGCAAGTGTTACTACGCCATGCACATGGAATGAGTGTTTGTTCTTCTTCTCTTCTTCTTCTATTAATCAGCCAACATCAATGTTGTGATGATTATGCTGATTTGTGGAGGTTGCAGTAGACACTTCTGAAATGTAGTGAAAGGGTGTGTGGCATAGTAGAGAGGGGTAGTAGTTGTTTATGCCGACCATGCTGTCTTTTCGACCTCAAAGGTCTGCTAAGACACGCGGTTTATAAAACATAAATATGCACAAGATGATGTTAAATGATTGAATAAACAAAATAAATTATCAGATGTTGGCAAAGATACAGTTGTAATGGCAAAATTTAGCTGGGCCCGAATTCTGCATAAGATAAGTGCCTCAAGTTTTCTCTTAATTTGTTTCCATGGCATGTGTTCGAGGGTTAGAATATGGCTTCATTATGGAAGAATTTCATCAGGATTGAGCGATAATATAACACTTTATCAAGTTCACATCAAGTCGGAACGCAAAGTTTCGTCTACGATTTTCTGTTTAACGATGACAGTTCTAGGATAATACATGACATTTCAAGGCATGCCAACTTCAATACTCACTCTACCAAATTTACAATAATTAAAGTTCGGTGATCTACGGCTACACCGTGTTCTTTCTAATAAACATTAATATTATACACTAGTTTACGTCGATCTCTAGCCTCGGTTACCCAGGCTCCGTGAGATGGCAGCACCTCAACTCTGCCTGGGGAAACTAATGCTCTGCATTGGCTCCAAATATCAAGTATTCTGGCTAAGGAGGAGAGTAAACTCATTTCACTATTTGAGCACTGGGAAATCACATCTCCTCCTTCCCGAAATAGGTTGGAAGTTCGGTGGCCATCCCTTACCATCCTTTACTATATCTTCCCATCTCTTACAATCCACTGTGTATGTTGTGTGTGTGTGTGCGTGTGCGCGTGTACGTGTGTGCGTATGTGCGCGAGTGTGCGTGTGTGCGTGCCTGTGTATGTGTGTATGCGTGCGTGTGTGGTATGTATGTGTGTGTTGTGTGTGTTGTGTGTGTGGTGTGGTGTGTGTGTGTGTGTGTGTGTGTGTGTGTGTGTGTGTGTGTGTGTATGTGGTTGCGTGCGTGTGTGCGTGCCTGTGTATGTGTGTATGCGTGCGTGTGTGTTGTTGTGTGTTGTGTTGTGTGTGTGTGTGTGTGTGTGTGTGTGTGTGTGTGTGTGTGTGTGTGTGTGTGTGTGTGTGTGTGTGTGTGTGTGTGTGTGTGTGTGTGTGTGTGTGCGTGTGTGTTTGTGTGTTTATATGATTTTGAGCTGTTTACAATTAATTCTTGACTGTTGCTCCTAATATCCATACCAGTGGAGTGTTAGAAAATGAACTTTGTAAATTGTATGCATGTAGTCAACTTCTTATATGGCCAACCCTTCAGCAAACCCAAGGTGACCTTATAAGGCAGATGGCCTCTGGTGAGGAGAACCATCGATAAATGCCCCAGTTTCAAGGCAAACTAGTCGCTCCTATTTAAGCACACACATACGTTGTCAACATTCGAGACATCTAACATTGCAACAATACCGTCTATGTGATGTTTTGTCAAGAACGACGAGTGTGTATGGTAGGCCTTCTTAATTTGTTTTTGACTTGTGGTTAAAGACTGCAGTTTTTTGCTGTCGATTGGCTGAAAAGGGGAAGATTCTTCATCCAACCCTGATCATTGGCCACATTAGCCGGGTGGCCGCTGGTGAGACGTAGTTTGTATTAGAAAATGCTATTACAATGAAACTTTGGCCGTATAATCCTGGTGGCCGATGGCGAGGGGGCCGTATAAGAAGGGGACTACTGTATATGCGTCAAGTTGCAGAGTGTATAAAGTATCTGCAAAAGTTCAATATGTATACATCGCGCTGTGTATTCATATATATATATATATATATATATATATATATATATATATATTATATATTTTGTAAACACGATCCGGTTGAATGAGTGTGAATAGATGCGGCCGGCCGAAACAAGAGACAAGTTGCTGCGCTGATCGAAGCGACATCGGTCGCTGGCGCTCAAGCACATGTTGCGTAATTTTGTACCGGACGACGGTCGTGGGGCGTGGCAGAGACGGGCTGTCCACGCACGTGTGACTGTTTGTCGAACGATCATGGGATGATGTGCCGATTATGTTGCGCGGAGCAAGTCAAACTCGAAAGAAGCGCCTTTAACACGTTCTAAGCTGATACAGTTCTAAGCAATAGTTTAATTTGAAAGAAATGATCTTACTAATAACATTGAAAGTCTTCGAAAAGGCATCGATTGACGGCTTGTCTCTCCGACTAGATTACCCGGACGTGAACCAGTACCATGACATTTAAGGTGGGTAAAGGCGGAGTAGAACTACATACTCTTTAAGGTGTATACCCAGCCAATACACTGCTAAGAAGGTCTACTTGGCTCTATGC